>JAPKID020004679.1:0-11544 GCA_026931265.2 Tropidonophis doriae | reverse complement strand
TGTCCCTTATTTATTTATCAGCACAAAGGCAACACACACACACACACGCACAAACAAACACACACAAGGTTTCAATAGCACTAGATGTCTATCAGAATTAGTTCCCCTATAAACAGTTAAGACCACCACTACTTGGCTATTTTTGAAATAGTAGAAAATATTAATCTTTGCTCATCCTTACCATTTAGATCCTGTCTTTCTATCCTTATTGAAATTTGCCTCTGTAGGCAGACTTATCTATTGTACTGAGAACTCTAATTTCAGCCAACTGAGGAAAGCAGTATCATATCCCACCCCTTGAAGTCCTCCCTACTAGCTGCTATACCTCAGACAGAAACCTCAAGAGGGCGTCCTCTTTGCATTTCCCACTCTCCTCTTGCTCTCCTTCATCAGCATATTCCCACGCTGTGGAGTCACCGGCTTCCAGCTGGCTCGTTGCCTCCTGGCTGCTGCTCTCTTCTAACTTCTCCTCAGCATCCTCCTCGGTTTCCCTCCAGCTGCTCAGTTCCTTGAGGTCGAGGTCTAAGCTAGAATCTGGAGAACTACAGAGCGATTTGCAGCAGCTGCTCTTCTCAGACTCAGTGAAGTATTCTTCCTTGGATTCCAGCCAGGTCCACACGTGACCCATCTAAAAAGGTAGAGAGGGAAAAGTTGGTGATTTATGGGGCTGCTTCTTTTCCTTTGAGACATTCTAGGCTAGGGTCTCCTGGATGGTTCCATTTCTGACGCTAAATAGGATAGCAACCCCCCATACAAAATGAACAAGTGGGGGGTGGGGGTTCCTTTGAATTCAGGGCTCCTGTTTGAGAGATAAGTAGCAGCAGCCCTGGCCAGTAGAACCTTTGAACAAATCCATTGTATATATGAATTACACCCATTTTTGGGTTGGGAGGTTTTTCTCCCAGCCATTCACTTTTTGGACTGCTGTAATGTATTCCGCATTAAGACCATTTAGATTCAGAAGCAGCACTAGATTCAAGGTGCAATTCAAGATGCCTTAATAAAGCTCAGTATAATTCAGAGTTGGAACCACTTGTTTCCAATGGTTTCCATTCATCCCACCATATCTGGCAGAACAAGCATGCTCCCAGATTCCTGGAATGCCATCTTGTAGGACTCAGGAGGTATGCTTTCTCTATTACAGTGTATGCTCTTTGAAACAGCTTTCTCTAGAGTCAGATGACACCCCACCCAATCCTACTAGCTTCCCAGAGGACACTGAAGAACAGGCTTTTTCCTTAGACATTGGGGCCAGCATATTAGTTGACCCTGAAACTTATATTTCTTCACGAGATAATTTTGTCGGTATCTCTCATAATAGAAGAATGTTTGGAGCTTCAATTGTGTTGTGTAGTTTGTACAGGTAGTCCTCAACTTACAATTGAGCCCAATGTTTCTATTACTAAGCGAGACAGTTGTTAAGTGAATTTTGCCCCATTTTATTACCTTTCTTGCCACAGTTGTTAAGTGAATCACTGCAGTTAACTTAATAACTTGGTTATTATAAGTGAACCTGGCTTCCCCAGTGACTTTACTTGTAAGGTCACAAAAGGTGATTAAATGGCCCCAGGACAATGCAACCATCATAAATATGTACCACTGTTGGGTACATATTTGGGCATTCAAATATTGATCATGTGAAATGGTGATGCTGCAACAGTCGTAAGTGTGAACAATGGCCACAAGTCACTTTTTTCAAGGCTGTTGTAACTTTGAATGATCACTAAAATGCACCAAAGACAAATTCCTTTTGTGTCCAATCAATCTTGGCCAATAAAGAATTCCATTCCATTCCATTTTAATTCTATTCTATATGAACTGTTGTAAATCAGGGACTACTCATACTCTTATTTTATTTTATATTTCCCTTATTGTTAATTGCCCAATGTCAGAGATTGGTGATTGGTGATTCGTACATTCATTGTTCAAACACAACAATATATATTCCATGACAGCCGTTTCAAGCCAAGAACTTCAGTAGGAAGGCTGAAACCTGGAAGAAAGCCATGTTAACAGTGAGGGTTGAGACCAATGCATTTCAAAGAAAGAGCACCACTTCTCGGTTAAGATGAGAATTGTCATTATTTTCCTAATAATGACAATTTATTATTTTCATGAATAAACTCTGTGGCCTTTGTCTTATTACCCTCAGATATAATGCTCTATGGGCTGCATCAGTATTCTATGAAAATAAAAATGAAGGCTGGCTGCTGTTCAATGCTTTATTTGTAAATGTGCCTCAGCATACTCATACATTGAAAGAAACAAAGAAAAATAACTGGGATAATAGACAAAAGCCCTTAGGTCCTATCAAGGATGGCAGGGGAAAACTTTGCTAGTTGGCCTCCAGGTAAATTGATATCTTGTAATTAACTATATCCACCATGGCAGGCATTTTCCAACTATAGGTAGTCTGCGACTTAACCACAATTGAGCCCAAAATTTTTGTTGCTAAGTGAAACATTTGTTAAGTGAGTTTGCTCCGTTTTACAAGTTTTCTTAGTTAAGTGAATCATTGCATTTGCTAAGTTAGTAACACGGTTAAGTGAATCTGGATTCCCCATTGACTTTGCTTGTCAGAAGTTCACAAAAGGTAATCACATGACCGCAGGCATTGCAACCATCATAAATATGAACCAAGCATTTGAATTTTGAATGACAATAGGGATGCTGCAACGTGTGAACAATGGTCATAAGTCACTTTTTTCAGTGCTGTTGTAACTTTGAACAATCACTAAATGAACTACTTGTATTTTGCAGATAGCCTCAGGTCAGAAAGGAATAAAATAGTCTTTTATTCTTTTCTTGTATATTCAACCAATACACTGAATATATTTATTAAAGGAAGCTGGATCGTAAGATGACAAGCGTGGTTTTAAAACTGGAAGAAGCATCAGTAATCAGCACTGTGCTGATGACATTATTCAAAATGCAAATGATCTGTAAAATTTAGTAAGGAAGATCAAGGAGCAGTGAAAAAGAGCTCTAAAATTCAATATAAAAATGGCTAAATTAATTATAACAGATACAACTATCACCATTAAAACTGACCATAAAACTATTAATGTGGTGAATACCCTTGCCTAGTATTTTATGATCAACTATCACCAAAAGACAACTCGCAATCAAGAAAAATGCTGCAGACTAATATTTGATAGGACAACAACAAGGTCACTGATGTACTTGTAGGTACGATAGCAGAATTATGCAAGTAAATTGATTTCCCTGATACTCTTTGGAAGAAAAAAATGGGACTTTGAAGAAGATAGGAAAAGTGTGGGCCTGTTTAAATTTTAGTATTGGAGTAAGCTCCCGAGAACATTAAGGACAGTTAAGAAAACAAATGGATAATAGAAAAGATCAATCCAGAATTCTCATTGAGACATAAGTGACTAGGCTCAAATGACTGTATTTTGGATATATTATACACAGATATAGATATCTGAAAAATTTATAATACTGGGAAAGATGGAAGGAAAGAGATGATGAAGCAGCAGAAGCATGGCAGATAAGCTTGACTGTAGCAAGGGTGGGTGTGCTGAAAGACCAGGACAGAGATTGTCATACATTTATACAGTCACTAAGTATCAACATTGACTTGCTGCACATAATCAATTTGCATC
The DNA here is from genome assembly GCA_026931265.2 of Tropidonophis doriae. Taxonomy (NCBI): domain Eukaryota; kingdom Metazoa; phylum Chordata; class Lepidosauria; order Squamata; family Natricidae; genus Tropidonophis; species Tropidonophis doriae. The sequence goes on along the minus strand of JAPKID020004679.1, from coordinate 7,921 downwards.
CAACAAGTTAGTTTAATATATATTGAATATAACATTCAATAGATTTCTACCACTTAATGTCTGGTCATTGAATGTTTTGTGAGGTAGGTGGCCAGAATCCAAGGACACATGAAAGTCTAGTGAGACAAAGCTAAACTGTGGGTATTTCGAGCTTAATGTAGTGCACAGGTGATGAGAATGATGATGATGTAGTTTAAATACTACATTATTTAAAGCAATGCAATGTCATTAATGTAACTCAATTCACTCAGTGAACATATAATGGTCAATGGCTTTTGCTAGCAGCAGTCAATTAAATCAAAAGTATTTGCAGGTAGTTATTTCCACATAAAGAACATACCTATTATAAGAAGTTAAAAGAACTGTATGTTTACTCCTTCCTTGTGTTGATCAATTGAAGCAAAAGAGCTTAATACCAGAATGTGGGACTATTGTGTTTAAAAATTCGGCATCACCATTTAAAGTGTGATTTTACATCAGTTCTTGACATTTGTAGTTTGAAGAGTGGATAAAAAACATTCAATTAAGCAAAGTTGGAAAAGATGCAAAAGATGAGACTGAAGTTACTGTCAATCAGAGGCATCATACGCTATAGGGACAAATAGTATGATTCAATCTAATTTAGCGTGTATATTATTTTAAGAAAAAAAATGTCACAGTTCTACAAAGCAGATCGAAAATATTCCTGCTATGGAACAAAATAATGATCCTTCGGCCTTCCACTATGCTGTTGACATTATGTTTTTAGAAAAGTTTGTCACTTGGGTCCATGTCCTGTTCCAGAAATGTTTGTATGGCTACTAGAACTGATTCCAAGATTATGTTCAGTAGATCTTTATCATATTTGGTCTGGCTTATATTTTACAATTACAACAAAAATTACAGAGGGCTGGGGCTGGTGGGACAGACCCAACAAACAAAGAAATCTGGCATATTATGAGATAACTTCTGCCAAGCTTTCTTCTCAGTGTTTTATGATTCAAAGACGTGAAACAGATGTTCAAGGTGCATAGGGTTGAGTGATTTTATTATATGCAATAGCATTAAAACATGCAATCATAATCTGAAACCTTAATTCTCTTGAGACAGGAAGAACTGTTATTAAACACTACATTATATTGTTGTTTTTTTTATTCTTGCATTTTGTGATTGTCCAGGTAGCTGAGATTGCTGAAAAGCATTAACAATTGAGTAAATGTTCAACTGATCATCTGAAGTTTTAATGCTATGTATCCTTGGATTATACTACTGACAGACCCAGTTGTTGAAGGGAAACATTTATTTATATGCAGCCTTTATTATTTTCACAAATAACTCAAGGCGGCAAACATATCCAACACACCTTCTTCTTCCTATTTTCCCCATAGCAACAATCCTCCGTGGTGGGTTGGACTGAAAGAGGATGATTGGCCCAACTGGCTTTCATGGCTAAGGCAGGATTTGATTTCTTACTTTTTAGCCTAATGCCTTAACCACTAGACCAAACTGGCTCTGTGCATACTTTAAGTACCATATTGTTCGAACTTTAAGACGCACTATAAGCTTTTGGGAAAGAAAACAAGACAAAAAAATCTACCTCTGAAACCTGGTCAGCTTCAGCACAACCTGATTTAGCATGAGCAGCTGACTGGCAGTTGGATCGGCTTCCCAGAATACTGATCAGCTCTTCCAGGCTGAGATTATCGCTGTCCATTGCCGCCTCTACGTTCCCCATTTTCAGCCTCCGTGTGCCTTGGTTTTGGCCCGTTCCAGGTTGCAAGGATCGCCGCGCCGCCATCCCCACCACCTAGAACAGACTGAAAGTGGGACGTGTGGAGGCTGAAAATGGGGCACGTGGAGGCGGCAATAGCAATGGGCGGTGACACAGATATCCGCAGCCTGGAACAGCTGATCAACAGTATTCTGGGAGGCCGATCCAACCGCCAATCAGCTGCTGGTGCTAAATCAGGCTGTGCTGAAGCTGACCAGGCAGTTTGCTGCAAGGAGACAAGTTGCTGAGAGGCAGAGCCTTAAGGGTGGGGGCTGGTAGGTGTGCTATGCTTCAGTAACATTCCCTCTATAAGATGCACACATTTGGAGGGGGGCGGGAGAAGTGTATCTTATACACCGAAAAACATGGTAATTTAACATTTCCAAGTTTTTATGACAAAAGCTAAGTTGCTGCAATCACATATTTTTTCTTCAATATAAAGTGTGATTGATTTTGTGTTATTACTTGACTAGCATGGGGCATCATTATGAACTGCTGCTACAAGTAAAACAAGATTATATTTAGAAACCAAAAATAATGAATGCTTAATAAGAGGTTCGGGCCTGAAATTAGCAAAATAAAAAAATGAAAGTAGCCAGCATACCATGCTATGCTTGATTCTCTACAATTTATTATACACATTTACAATCCACAAATACATAAAAAAATCTGTACACATCACATTACAATACATACTAGCCACCAGTTGCTAGCTAATCAGAACACTCACAGGACCTGATTACAACTGCCTTAGAACAGGCAGAAGACTGTTTTCCTGGGCCTGGGATTTCCCCAGTTACGCATTCCAGGACAACACACACTAATACACATGTCCATCCAGAGCCGTGTCTCATTCAGAACCAGGAAAATTCTCATTCAGATGCTAAAGCCTGGGGTGTCTTCTCCTTTTGCGTCATTTCTTCATCTTCATATCTGCTTCAATGGCACAACGACGCCCTCTAGTTCCACCATCCTATTCAAAATGCAAAGGAAAAAGGAAAACACTATTACCAGAAGGACTTATTTAAAGGGTAGAGAGGCTTGGCTGCTATCTGTGTTAGCAGGAAAGACTCAGCACCTAGTCTGACAATACTGCTTTCCTTCCTATGACACAGAGGATTCTTTTCTGGAATGGAATTGTGGGTTTTCTGTGCCAGCTCAGGAGCAAATGGGGGAAATATCTATTGTGGCTTATTTGGGAAGGCTTGGAAATTATATTTGTTATTTTTCTTACATTTGAACAACATATGCTCATTTCTGCAAGTGGACAGAAGGGATGTTGTCTAACATACCTGATCAACTGCTGCTCTTTACAGAAGATCTCTTCCAGATGCAATACCCTGGCACTATTTTCCCTAGCATCTCCTCACAGCGGCTCTCCATGAATGTAGGGCAATCAGATAGCTTACTTCCATTTGCTGCCCTCTCCATCTGGCTGCCTGTCCTCATGTTTCTCTGTCTTAATAGATAAGTATTAGAAATGTCCTCAACCCTATTCTTTTGGCTGGACGATGAACCTGCCAAAATGTAGTTTTGGCATATTGAGAGACAACGATTGCCCTGATTCCCCATGAAAGGAACAAACCAACCACTGCATTTTAGTTTTGTGATAATTATATATACTATTCATCTCAGAAATTTGGTTCTCATGAGTCAGACTCTTGGAATTGAAAGAAGGCAGTGAAACCAATGTCTTATTTAGCACAAAATTCAAATTAAAGTATCTATAATAGATAGCCAAGGTTTGCTGGAACACATCCAATAATGATTAGCCCACAATCACTTTTGCTAACTGTATGTCAAATTACTTTTACTGTTAGGAAGTTTTTTTTCTTAATTCAATCAGAATCTGTGTTTAAGCCCATTGTATTAAACATAATGGATTTTAATTTGGTTGCAGTGTAGCATGTTTTGAAAATCCAAAAAGTGGTGGTTAATTCAAAAACTTTTAGGTTTAGGAAAGTATCTAAACCAAGCTACTGTGTCGTTGAAGGACTGCAATGATGGAATACCAACTCTGAAAGCAAAAAGTCTTAATGAAACCGGTATGGATGGTGAGTAATAAAAAAGGAAGCAAATTAAAGAATATTTACAGACAACCAATAAATGTGTATGGTGTATATAACCAAATTAAATATAAATGACATAAAAATGATACATGATCTCAGAGCGACTTCAAATATCAATGATATATTCCAACTATGGCTAAAAAAATTATCTATTGTTCTCTGTTATTGCTTGTAGGCTTTGCTTTGTTATGTCATACTGCATTTTTACATAACTTATTTAAAGCTTAAGTTTTTCCAATGACACTAGATTCTGAAGTTCTGGAACATTTAAACAAAGAAATATGTTTCTACCTAATTATAACTGAAAAATGAGTCAATATGTAAAAATTAGTTCTCAACTATTCAGCTAGGCAAATATAGTTAGAAAACCGCAATATGCAATGTAAAGATCATTCAGCAAAACGGGTACATGCATATCATCTACATACATTACTTTTTTCCAGAGTGGCTATAGCAAGGTACAATCCATAAAGCAAGATTAGCAAAACATTGCAACAATATGCAATGCACATTGGAAAAATGAATCCAAGAAAAACATACACAAGTTTCACAAGAAACAATGTTCTAATGGAAGCAAGGCTCAAACAGACAGCACTTACAATCAATCTGAAGGAACAATTATTAGGCGGAGAAATTGAAACTGAAGATGACAAACTACAACATAAAACCTTGGGTCTTTGAACAAAGCCTGATTTTTACAGCACATATAGGGTTCTATTTTCCCTGATTTTTTTAAAATAAAATATTTATTTACATAAATTACCTTCATTTTCAAATGAACCATTATAGTCACATTTGAAAATATTTAAAAATACTTTTGCATCATATGACTATTTTCTTGCTAAGAATTGAATTAATGAGTTTATATGTTTATATTTAATTTGTTAACTGTTTGTTCAAAAAGAGCAGAGATACTTTTTTCTGCCACTCTCTTTTTAACAAACAGCCTTGTAGAGGAGTTAAGCTAAAATTTAATGATTGGATTAAAATCCTCTGCTACTTATTCAACTAACAATACAATACTTATCTTCAATTCTTTAGAACTTTCTGAAAATTATAACTGGCTATTTCTGGAAATCCCTGTCCAGAGAAAATCAGCTCTATCCAAACTTTAACAAGGCTTCTTTTTTTAATTAGATTCTATTTAATTAGATTATTTATGTTCAAAGAAGATGAATAAGACTAGTATGATACTATATTTAAATATTTGTATTGATCTTTGCTGACTACCTAAATATTTTGTTGCAGTTTTATTGTATTATTATCCCTCTAAAAACACCAAATATTCTGCAGGTAAGTATGGAAGAACAATGTAAAATGCTGTGAATCAAGATATTATTAAGTTACCCTCATTTTATTTATTTTCAATAACCCAGTTTGCCTTTTCAAAATGCTGAAGACAATCTTACGAACTACCAACTACCATATATAGTACAAAGCTATAAATGTAAAACACAACAGGGTCTTCCACCCAAAATGACAAAAGCCTCTATCTCTATTATACAATTAAAACACTTTAAAGCAGAACTGAGTGTTTCTTATATTTCACTAACAAAAGATCTAGAATCTTCCTATCGTTTTTAGGAAGGCCCCTCTCATGATTCAATGTTTCCAATTTTATTGTAATTGTAATTGTTAGGTACTTACAAAGAGAGAAAGAAGGAATGCTGGGGAGCCCATAGGGCCATTGTCCTATTAAGAAACAAACAGAAGAGGTAAATGGATTTGACAAGAATGAATACAAAATATCTACGCTCCTAATTGTAAGGATTGTCACTGTTTCATATATTTTATATTCAGACTCAGGAATCCCCGATTCATAGGATACTATTAGGTTTTGATATTTAACAATTTAAATATCAAAACACCAGGAGTTTTGTGATTTCAAAAGCTGCTTAAATCCTGCCATGCCTGTGATAATATTAAAAATCAAGATTAATTAGCTCTTATTGGTCCTACCTTTTCCGAAGCATCTTGTTTCCGAGTAGAATCTCGCCCACGGAGACTTTTTGCACTGATCCCAGACTCATTCGTCTGCATAATCAACTGAGTGGCTAGAAATTGCTAAAAACAAAAACCATTGCACAATATGCATTAGGATTCAGAAGGAACAGTAAGTTTCATTCTTACCAAGATGATAAGAGCAGCATCTTACCATCATAACACTGGAAACAATTAAGCTGTTTTTAACCCTATACTCTTCTTGCTTGTTTTGAAAGTCAGGTATCAGTCTTGTCAAGTTAACCCATTTCTTTCTATTCTATGCCAGAGAAACATTAATAATACCAAAAGAAGCAGGCCACTCTCCCCAAAAGATTAACATCTCCCATGTTGAATCAGAATGTTGTTCAATACATTGCACCTTTACCTGAATCTGCTCTAAGACATCTCGCTGCATTTCTACAGCCATGTGATAAACATCATGATCAGAACTATTGTACATGACAGCATTTTGGAACATCAGCATAATATCTCGTTGGAACTCTGCTGTGGTTCTGATCAACCCATTCTCAATATTTTTCTTAATTGTTGACAAATCCATTGGCCTGCAAAATAATTAAGCTTAAAATTAAATGCATTAAAAATGAAGCGCATTATGAGCGGGCTCCAAGCATCAGAGTATCACTTAAATTAATTGTGCTGTCATGTTTTCCTCTGCTATTTTATTATTAAATTATTAAATTTAATGGGCCCCAGCCAGACTACAAAAGCAGTAGCAGACTAAGGACTAGTATTGATAGGTGGCTCAATATCAATATGAAACAAATACTAACCTCTGTACAATACTATGGTAGCCTGGAGCAATATCATCAGTCACGGGCTGTAAGAAGACATTGGCATACCTGTTCAAAGAAGACATATTAGTCTTAAGAAATATTAGTCCTAAAATAAACATACTAGTCCTAAGGCAACATAATTCCCACTTATTTATTTATATCTCACATTTATTATCTTTACAAATAACTCAAGGAGGCAAACATATCCAGCACACCTTCCTTCTCCTTGTTTCCCCACAAAAACAACCCAGTGAAGTGAGTTGGGTAGAAAGAGTGACGGGCCCAAGGTCACCCAGTTGGATTTCATGGCCAATGGAAGAAGCTTGAAAAACCTTTCTAATATACTACCCATTTATTCACTCAATATACTGTATAAGGAAGAAAAATTGCAACTGGATGCCTGTGACATGAATTCCAGAAAAAAACAGAAGTGCACATTTGCACCAGGTGATATAATACAGTACAGCAAACCTGTAATATATACTGGCAAGTATGCAAAAGGCAAGTAAATGCAGCTCCAAGAAAAAGGTGCTAACCTCTATCACCAGATACACTCTGCTTTTGAAAGCTTCTGCCAAAATTAATTCATTTCACACATGTGCCTGATAAGGACTTTTTGGTAAAGAAGTTGTTAAAGTAAAAAATGGACTTCAGAGGCTGTCAGGCTATGTGCTAAAGGCTTCATGAGTAAGTCTAGACTGCAAAGTTTTTTGAAAACATTTTAATAATAAAAATATATTCTCTCCCTATATATAAAATATTTGATCCCGTTTCCCTGAAAATAAGACCTCCCCAGATAATAAGCCCAATCGGGCTTTTGAGTGCATGCGCTAAAATATGCCCTCCCCAAAAAATAAGCCCTCCCTGAAAATATTGCAATACAGCAGCAGCCATGAGGTGTGACCACGCTCGCCACTTCCTGCACCTCCAAAATAAGACCAAGTTCTTTCTTTCAAGATGATGCTTGTTGTGACACAAAAATTCCTATTTGTTTTCCAGGAGAACCAAGGCAAGACCAAGGTTGCTGATTTACCTGTGATTAGCAGCTGCTCTCCAAACCAGCATAATAGCCTTCTTCCAGATTTTTTGTGCCTGAATAGCCTCCTGATCCTCACTGCAAACAGAGCTGGGACAAGACAGGAAAAGCAATTCTTCAGAAAAGGATACAAGTACTTTATTTCCTGAAGTAAAACATCTAAAGGATCTAGTAATCCAGGGGGGCAGAGGTCGACCTCTAAGCCCCTTACATGTGGGGTGCCGCAGGGGTCGGTCCTCTCGCCCCTCCTGTTCAACACGTATATGAAGCCGCTGGGCGAGATCATCCG
>JAPKID020004678.1:0-11545 GCA_026931265.2 Tropidonophis doriae | reverse complement strand
AAGCTGAGGCAGCGTGAGGTCAGGCCAGGCCTGCTTGATGGAAAAGGTGGGTCTTCAACCTCTGGCGGAACAGGCGGTCTGTTAAAGCATGAAAAGTCCTTGATATACCTATGTGGAGGCAAAGGCTGTAGTTGTCATTTGACTTTGGAAGTTCACTGCAAGCTGGTCAGCAGAGCCTGTTATCTCAGAGGTAGCATAGCTAGACCACAGACTAAATACACATACAAGTAGCATTTGTTTTTAATTTTACTGTTATTGCCGCACTATGATGGAGCAGAACTCTTCTGTATTTGTTTCTGAGCTAGTCCTGGGATTATATGGTAGAGGAGCACTATAAAGATGAAGCTTTTATTCCAAGTCTTCTTTTATATCAATGAACATCATGAATAAGAGGATTTTTTCTATGAGAAGTATAGAACTAAATCTTATCCCAAGTAGCTTTCTTCTCCTTAAATGTTTCTTGTTCATCTTCTGTTCTTCTTCAGTTTAATCATGTCTGATTCTCGGAGGCTGCGTGCATAAGTCTCTCCAGTTTTCTTGCCCAGGTTTTTTTAAAAATATATCATTGCCTCTTTCCTAAGATTGGGAGAAAGTGACTAGTTCAAGGTCATCCATTGGTTTTGTGACTAAGGCAGGGCTGGAACAATTACAGTAGAACTATCAAGCATTATACTTCCGGTAGTTTAAAAAAACAATTTATTGATACCCTGTAGAATCACCTTTTTTCCTTTTATTTTTAGAATGGGATAATAATTTTTGTGTCTGAGTTACTGAGGATAAACTCAACATTAATAATATGCTTAATACTGATAATATTACAATAATGTAATATGGAATTATACCTAAGACTTTAATAAGGCATGAGTTTCATGTTTACACTGGAGCATAGACTGGGTTTTCTATATATACATAACTTTCCAGCCAGGATGAAGAGTTTGATAAAGTATTAAATGTTGCTTTCATTATTATTATTATTGTGAGAATTTGGGAGTTTCATTTATATGCTTATCTGAGCATAGAAGAAATAAAAATTCTTTTCTTAATTGCTGAATTTTTAAACTGGTTTTTATATGTAGTACTTAAAAGACAAAGTGTTTTGCTAGAATTTATAATTTTAGAAACGCCTTAATTCTCTGTCATTTTTAAATTTCTTCTCAATATTGATATTGATAACTCTAGTCATAAGATAAAGGTATCGGATTGTAATTCACCAAACAAAAGGTAATGGAAGCCTGTAACTTTTTAAAACACACTTCATAAATTCAATCTGAACTATATCAAAGGCCTTTTCAGCATCCAACAAAATTGGAATAGCCAATTCTACTTTATCTGCCAGCTATATCAATAATATCAACCATTAGGCAAATGTTATCAGATACCAGATTGAGATCTTAGGTGGGCTTCTGCCGGTTCGCTCCAGATCAGATGAACTAGCAGCGGCAGGAGGCTCTTCCCACCCACCCTGATGTTTCTGTGCATGTGCAGAAGCATCCTGCAAGCATGCATGTATGCATGCACAAATTGAAGCCCACCACTGATTGAGATAGATGTATATCTGGTGGTATTATTTTCAATCACTTTCTAGTTAGTGATGGTGTTTATATTCTATGGTCTTGTTATATATATCAGTCTATAGCTTGTGGAATCTTTCTTGGTTTTTAATATTACCTAGGTTATATCATAAAATATTAAAGAGAATATATAAAGATTAATTAATTATTATAGACTTTCAATAATATAAGTACCACTGAGGCAATAAAAATTCTATACTATTCAATAGGAAATTGATCTTGTCCAGGGCTTTCTTAGCTTCAAAGATTGCAGTGTCATATATGTTCTCTTATAAAGTTTCATAAGAAAAAAAACAGGCTGAGATAAGCAGACAGATTGTTATGCTTATTAAAAAGTGAATTCATATTCCTACAGCCAGAAATCTCCAACGCTACAACTAGAAACACTATGAGTTGGATTCATAAGTATATTTTTATATCCAGATAATAAAGAACAAGTGAAAGTGCTACAATGCTTATTCTAAAACCTTAATTGAACACATAAAGCATGCTATAGATAATTTCTTTTGCTGTATCAAAATGCCTGTGTATCACATGCACAGTTAGAATAAGAATATATCAGTTTACAAGAAATTGCAGCTTTTGTTTTTAGAAGCAAAGATTACATTTTGGTGATCACTTTGTTGACATTAGTTTAAATGAAAATAAGAACAAGGAATTCCATTCATGGATAAGCCTTTTGCTATGTACAGTATGTGGACATAATTGTTAAACGTGCTGGCATTTATTAAGTATGCAAATTGATATTTAATTAACTAGCTGCAGCTATCTTGTTAAATGCCAATTAAATATATTAACATTTCTCCACAATTTTAATGTGTCAATAAGAATTTAACTGTACCTTTATTGCCATTGTAATTTTGAGTTAATTATATGACAGATGATTTATTTCTTGCTGTACCTTTGTGAAAATTATTAAAACTTTTTTCTTGAAGCAATCAAAATACCATCTCTCTCCCTTTGATTAAAACATATCTTAACATAGCCTACCATAAGCAACTTCTGCTAAATATTGGAGGTACATATATTTACAACAGACTCATTATATGAATTACATGATTGTTTTTATTGACCAATCAATATTGATGAACTACAGAGCCATAGACCAGTGTTCAAACTTGGCAACTGTAAGATTTAATCTCCCAGAATTTCCCAGCCAGCATGAATTTTGGGAGTCAAAGTCTACACTTATACTCAACAGAACATATACAAAGGCTTAGACAGAACAAGATATAAAATGAATCAGTTGATTTTTTTGGGTATTCACCCCATGAAGCAATGGTATTTAATAAGCAATTGCAATAGCTTTCAAGCCAATGGTTACAGAATAATGATGTGAGTAACCTGTGAACTCTAGTTGGTTACCAACGTCTTCCCTGCAGTCTCATTAACACAATGATATAAATTATTGACTTGTAGAGTAAAAGAATTTTTGGTGTGTTTTCAGAAAAAAACCTCCAAAGCAGGTAAACTGTGCAGGCTCCTTACATCGATTATTTACGACCAGCAGACTTTCATTGATAAGTCTACTGTTGCATCTTCTGTAGACATTTTACATTTTTGGTCACAAATAGGAGTTAGATTGTCTGACACACTCTAAATTGACTGATTTGTTACTTGGCAGGAAATTATGTGAGGAAATAATTTGTTTGCCAAGAAACGATTTTTATATTTCAATAGAAGAGATTATCTTTATCTCAGGGTTGAATGTGGAGTCCTTGGTGTTCTGACTTTGGTTGTTTGCTTGAAGACATTTCATCACCTATCTGAGTAACATCTGGTAAGTGTAGGGTTTGCTCCCTGTATATACATAGAAGTTTACCTTCCCAGTGTTGGTAGGGATTTGGTTTTCTTCTTGAATTGGTTTTCTTCCCATTCCTTGATTAGGATATTGTTCTCTGCTTGACTCCATCTGATCCAATAAGATAATGGCAGTAAATCAGGGGTTTCAATTACAAATCCCAGGGACTGGATCTGGCCCATGGGGTGCTTAGATCTGATCCACATAGTCACCCTGGAAATAGCCCATTTTCTCTGGCAGAGCTCTTGGGCCATCACAGGCACCCCTGACATAAGTGACGTATAGCTGGCCACCCCTCCTCCTCCTGGGGTCAAACACAACACTAATGTGGTCCTCAATGAAAATGAGTTTGACACTCCTGCAGTAGATTTTAAAATTCTACCATTACCTACCCTTCCCTGGAATCTATTTCTCTCCCTCTCCCTATTCTGTTTCCCCATTGTAAATGGCATTTATTTGGAGAATGGTATAAGTAAGCCATAAAAACAAAAAATTGAGTCTTTGGAGAAGAAGGCTCAGAAACCATGCTTAAGGCTTTATAAATATTTACTGTTAATATACTTGGAATATGGGCAAAATAAAAATAAACAGGCCAAGGTTAAACAAAAAGCTGTTACCAAATTCAAAAACAGGCTCCCTCCTTCAGTGCCATCTGTCTAAAAACTTCTTTACTGTCAATGTTCAGGGGTATAAGCTACTCATTTCAATTTGCTCTTTTTATGTACATAACTTACCTAGGTTTGCTGTTTTTGTCTATTAATAGTTATTTTCTGTCTTTCTTTGGAATGGTTATTATTTTGCTGCTTCAGAAGACAAGGGATATTTATTATAAGATATTTATTATAAGACATACACTAATAGAAGACCTAGAATGTCCTTGTTTGTACTACAGCACTGTTGCACAATGCTAATACAATCATCACAAGGCACTGTTTAATCAACAGAAGCCTTTATGAGTACCCCAAAATATGAAATACATTCTGGATTTTGTAGGAAACTATGGATTTCAGTTGAATAAATTGTTTTATGCACAGTCATTAAATTGTCTGAATGTGATCTTTCCATCTTTCTGACTGTGAGAGTAGTTAAGAATAGCCAACATTCTGAAGACATGGGTGCTCAACTACCCTAGATTTTCCAAAAAAGATTACAGTCATTTGTCTGGAGTGAAGATTTGAATGAGCATTTCTGCACTAAATAGAGGGTAGAATTAGAGGACATCCAAGAATCCTAAACTATGATTTTATCCAGTTCTGCATCAATTTCTGTAATTATTTTTTATTTATTTTATATACCACCTTTATTTTTCAAATAACTCAAGTGAACACATCCAATACACCTTCCTCCTTTTATTTCCCCATAACAACAACCCTGTGAAGTGGTTTGGGCTAAGAGATAATGAATGGCCTAAAGTCACTTAGCTGGCTTTCATGGCTAATAGCAATAGCAATGGCACTTAGACTTATATACCATTTCATAGTGCTTTTACAGCCCTCTCTAAGCAGTTTAAAGAATCAGCACATTGCCTCCAACAATATGGCTCCTCATTTTACCCATTTTACTCATTTTCCAGAAGGATGGAAGGCTGAGGATGGAAGGCTGAGTCAACCATGAACCTGGTGAGATTCGAACTGCAGCTAGCAGTTAGCTGAAGTAGCCTGCAGTGCTGTACTCAAACTACTGCACCACCTTGGCTCTTAAATTAGGATTTGAATCCCTAGTCTGCCACTTTCTATCCTGATGCCTTAATCACTACACCAAACTGATGTAATTAACCACTACACCAAACTGTATGTATGTTTTCTATGCATTCTTTTCCAATAATATGCATTTTGTTTATATATTTTCTATTATCAGAAGAAAGAGTGAATTGTTTTTCTTAATCACAAAATTCACAAAAATAGGATTAGCAATAGCTGTGGTCTATGTATTAGTTCAGGAAATACAGTTTGAATAAGTTTGCATTAAAATAATAATCAAATAAATTTGCTCCCAGCCACATAAAAAACAATACTGTATAATTCACTAGGGGGAAGAGAGAATGAATGTCAAAAAACAGAATATAAATGCAAAATATAAAGCCAAAATAGCACTTTGCATTTATTAATTTTTGCATTTTTTATTATTCTTATAATGACTTGTATTCGTTTTTTCTTAATTGTCATTAATTTGGCACTGAAAAATATAAAAATACTTAACAAACAATATGTTTTTAACAATCACAATTTCAAATGACATAAACCACTTTATTTTCCTTGTACATCCTCCATCCCTCTGAGTTTAAAGTTATTAATGGCTATTGGATTTAGAACAAATCCACTAGATGAAAAAATCATTATGTTGGTTCTATTTTCTGAATAACAATTTGCTTTCTAAACATTTCAATAATGCATCCTCAGTTTCTTACTCAGAGCAGTACTGAAATACTTTAGATTTGAGACATCTTTTCCTTCCCTCATATGAATAATGTGGAGACTGGGTTTATTGAATTTAACATTATAGGTTGAATAAATTCTCAAGAAGCATTTTTATATATTGAATTCCAGCCTTTGAGGAGCAGCAAACATATGCTGGAAGAATTATTGTATGGTAAAAATGGAATTAGCCAAGGAAATACATCCATAGGTTTCTTCATCTCTATGGCAGCTTAATTTACAAGAAAACTATGGGTATGCGATGATAAATACACTTGAAAAAGAGGAGGATTTTTCAGCCTCTTCAGAACAGAACACCTGTACTATAGCTAAATCAATTTTACAAACAATAGACCTCTTAATGGATTTAGCTGTTGTATCAACAGTAGTATGTCATATGAGGCCAGAATGCTGAATCTCCAGATAATTTCCAGGGTCCCAGCTACTGTCTTCCTATAATTAGGAATTATCTTTTTCTGTTCAAAAAGATTCTAATGGCTTCCATGAGGTGCTAAATTGCAGTTTGTTTCAGGAAGCAACAGTATAACTAATTATAAATATTCAAGTGATTATGATCATGATGTCCTAGCTTTTTTTTCAAAAGTTCAAAGCAATGTACATAGAAGATGTACACCTTCTATAACATAACATCATTATGATATAGGTTGACTACATTGTCCAATGAATTTTGATGGCCAAGTATAGACGAAAATATATGCCAGTCCAGTGCCTTAATCACTGCACTATTTTCAGTTTGTTCAAATTAAGGGCATACCAAAGCTTTAAAACTGGGAATGGAACATTTAAGATAATTCCACACCATTGTCAAATGTATTCTTGTATTATAATATTCTAGGCAGTTCATTAGACTGTTCAGGAAAAAAATCTTCCAAATGGAATGTTCCAGAGATGGCATTCAAAACACTTCAAATTACTTCTGAATTCCTACTTAAAACTACCAAACTGCTCTTAGAAAGGTCTAATTTATAGGGAGATATGGTGTGAAATGATAGTCAACATTTTGGAATTATCTAAAACATGTGTTACACAATGGAAGAACTTTGCTGATCATGAAATAATATTTGGAGACTACAAGCCACTAGTTGGAAAGCAAAACAATACAGTAACCTTCTCTTTCAAACTGCCAACTATAGGTTAACACCAAATTAGGCAATGGAGATCCCTTCTGGCTCCCACAAGATTCTACGATTCTGTGACTGCGGTAAAATATGACCCACCTCTCAAAAAAGAAGGGAAAATATAGTATTTAGGGTGCTGAACTAGAAACTCAAAGATCTAATCTTCCCTTAAGCATGGAAGTTGGTTGGGTGACTTGGTGCTAGTCACCCAGTCTCTTTCAGACCAACTTGCTTCAAAGATTGGTTATTGGGGGGTAAATAGGAGAAAAAAGTATTATGATTGCTGTCTTAAGTTGTTCAAATAAGGGCAAAATATAAACCAAACAAATGTGTGTTAATATTATACAATGTTTAACAACTTCAGTGTAAACATTTTTACAAAAACTCTATATAAAATAAGAAGATGAAATACTGACTAAAGAATTCTCTAATGCCTTAATTATTATACAGTAATTCAGGTTTCTTATTAGGCTCTTCCCAATAGTGACAAAGAACAGTGGAATTAGATTTATATTCTAAACTTGGTTTGGGGTTGAAGGCAAAGTTTAAAACAAAACAGTCAATACTGAAAACAGACAAGATAAAAAGCAGGAAACACAAAAGGGTGCGTAGTTTCATTCATAAGTCACCTTAATGAATATAGAAGAACAAATCAAGTAAATTGATGATGAAGAAATTTAAGTAATTAAATTTAATTTGGTAGTGAGTCTGGCCTATGAAATATAGAGCATTAAGATAAACATTAGAACTTGTTCATTGAACATCTGACAAAGTTAAATTTTTAAATAGCTTATTTTGCAATGTTTAATAGAAACTTCACAGAGAATCACTATTTTTATATTGTTTAAACATCTCATCACTTTTGTTTAAGAACAAACAAGACAAGGCTTTAGGTCTTACAAAATAGAGATGTAAGGAAAAATACGTAGGCAGCATTTTGCTCAGGCTTATGTAGAAAACCTTGCATCTATTTTTCAGAGTTTTTGACCATATTATTAAACATGATGATCAATATGGAATGCAAGGATTCTTAAAGATTTTTTAAAGTAGCATACTTATTATCTTCAGTAACCATTTAAATCTTTTTCAATGATTCGTTTTCAATCACTCTATTCTTTTATTTTGTTTTATATTCCCTTATAGAGAAAAATAATTGCTGCCCATTTTTTAAAAACCCATAGAAATAAATCCTATGGAATGGCAATCTAATTAAAGTAATTGCTCCACTTTGCATCTTTAGATTATTTACCTTCTTTTAACCAAGGATCAAAATCTACCCTAATCCACTTGTTTTGAAATACCAGTTGTAAACCTTACAACAATGGTGGGTTACAAATACTTTTAGAATCTCTTCTGTAGGTGTGGCCTACTTTGTGGGAGGAGCTTGCCGGCCATGTGACCAGGTGGGAGTGGTTTGGCAGTTATGTGACTGGGTGGGTGTGGCCAACTTGTAAAATGTGGTGAAACTCAGTTAACAACGCTCTTGCTTAGCTACCAAGATGTTGGCTCAGAAATTCTGGCATTTGAAGCACGCAAGTCTTAAAGCTGTCAAGTTATAAGACCCTTGCACCACTAACCCTTTAAGGAAAAAAAAAACCCAGGGGTGTTCAAACTTGACAGCTTTAAGACTTCTAGACTTCAACTCCTAGAATTCTTCCTCCAGTCATGTTGGCTCAGGAACTCTGGCATTGAACTGTGCAAGTCTTAAAGCTGTCAAGATACAAGACCCTTGCACCCCTAACCCTTTAAGGAACAAAAAAAACAGGAGTGTTCAAACTTGACAGCTTTATGACTTGTGGACTTCAACTCCCAGAATTCCTCCTCCAGTCATGCTGGCTCAGGAACTCTGGCATTGAAGTGCTTAAGAAGGTTTTGTTTTACCAAACATATGGGAGTTGAACAATTATTTATTGGTTTAACTTACTTTTGTAGTTGATGCTTTCATTTTGTTTTATTTTTCAGTAGAATCCCATGAAAAGGTATGTTGGAGTTAGGTGGAAACTAACTTTATTGCTTTTATCTATTGTTTTTTAATGGATTGGGAACTTCACAGTTCAATGAATAAAGACAGAATCAAGAAAACAAACAAATGTTCATTATACACAATACATATATAATCTGTAAAATATGATCATAATATGGTATTTCCTCTGAACTTTTGAATGACTTGGATCTATTTTTTATAGCATCTGTAAGCTTCCCAAACCTCTTTTTCCCAACAAGCTGCAGATCAATGAAGCTGACATTTTATCCATGTTTTTTTTCAGGTGAAATATTTTATTACAAAAACAATCAATAAACTACATTTATAGACCAATGCTAGAAATGTCTTCTGAGAGATACACATTTTTCTTTGGACACGAAAAAAAAATACAGAAAGAAAAAAGAATAAGAAAAAAGTAAAAAACAAAATAGGAAGAAAACATATTACAAAAAAGAAGAAAAGTATCACAATTATTCTACAGCTGAATTTTTGAATAAATCTTAAATCTTAACCACATGACTTAATCATCATTGTTTATATTGTAATGATAGACTGACATTCAATCATTGGAAAATGAGCAGAATCAATTCTAGTTTCCTTCTCCCCCCACTAATTTTACAAACTGGAAGATGTGGTTAAACTCATGAACACGAATGTCAAAGTGTGTTGTGGAGCAAAAGTTCCTTTTCTACCATTACTCTAACAACATCTATGTAAATGGGTGAAAGCAAAAATTTAAAAAAATATATACATGCTTTATTAAACTGGTTTCTCAGGATGAAAATTGAATTTTGGTTAGAGCAGGGGCTAAACATGTGTAAAAACAGGTGCTTTTAAAACTTGTGCATAAACAGTTTCGTGTTGGGGTGAAATTGTCAGGTTTTCTAGTTAAGGTGCTAATAACCAGAGACAAAAGTATTTACAACATTTCTACAGTTTGTATCAATTATCAGCTATAAAAGAGTCAAGGTGTTGGAAAGAATAACTAAAAAGGGGTTTGCAAACATTATTTGCAAACAAAGCCCTCCTGCATTGCCAGCAAGTTCTTCTAGTAGATTACACCTGTGAATAATGCTTAACACTTACTAAGTTCAAAGCAAACATTGACTAATTAATAAAAGACTCCAAGAGAAATAAGTAAGCAGATGTTTTCATTCCCGTTTCAAAATAATATTTAAAATGGAAGCATGACTCAAGTATTGACTTTTGTACAATTCTACTTCCTATAGCTCTCTCATACCACATTTTCATATTATGTTTAGAAAACTTTATTTGTACAGTTATCATCCATATTTTTGCACTATAAGACGCACTGCCCCCTCCAAAAGTGGATGGAAATGTCTTTGTGTCTTATAGAGTGAATATTGTGGTGGGGGGAGAAGGGTTGGTGCAGTGGCAGCATTTGCCACTACTGCCTGTCACTGCCGCCTATGACTGTTACTGCCATTCTCTGCCACTGGGGGACGCTTGAACCTTTGCTGCTGAGCAGTTGATTGGCAGTATTCTGGGAGGCTGATCCAACCACTGAGCAGCTGATTGGCAGTTGGAACTGCCTCCCGGAATGCAGCTAATTAGCTGTTCCAGACATCACTGGCACCACCATTTGTCGCCGCCACTTGCCATCCGCTATTGTTGCCAAATGCCACCATCTAGAACTGCTAATCAACAGTAGTCTGGGGAGCTGATCCAACCGCCAATCAGCTGCTCAGGCAGTAAAGGCTCCAAGGTTCTCCAGTGGTAGCAGCAGCTCAGTGGGCACAATGAAGTAGAGCCCTGATGAGCCACATGCTCAGGCTGAGATAATGCGCTGAAACTGAAATGACTGTTTGCTGCAAGATGCTAGCTAGATGAATACTGGATGGATTGTGGGAGACATTTTTTTTTCTTGTTTTCCTCCTCGAAAGGTAATATGCACCTTATGGTCCAATGAGTCTTATAGTATAAAAAATATGAGTCTTATAGTATAAAAAATATGATAAGCATGGGGTGGGGGTGGGGGGTAGAAACCTGAATTTAAAACCAAAGGAGTGTTGTAGGCAATAATGGATTGGAGGTCTGACTTAATATAAAATACTGTGGTTTTCCTCTTCTGATTTAGACTTTTGTGAAGATATTAGAAGATTTTAAAAAATGTTCTGGCAGTAATTTTCCATGCCTAAGGAAAATATAAATATAGTGTTACTTGAGTTTAACCCACAAATAAGACGTTCTATTATTATTGTTCTCTCAATAAGTCAAAATCATTAATGCTAGCAAAATATTTGATTTTGGGAATAAAAAAACTGGAAAAACAAGGAGCCCAAATATTAAGAATTATTAAATATTATTCTATGGATAAAATTAATTCACCAGAAAATCTCATTTTGTCCTTGGACTCTCCAAATAACGGCATTTTTAGGTGTGTGTTTGCATTGTAAGAATTTTTTTTTTTAATTCAAAAAGTTTTATTGGTTTTTCAATTTTTTCCTAGGGAAGGGGTATGCAAAGAAAATTTTGAAGGCATCCATATCAGGGGTGCAGGCCGCACCAAGGCTTCATACAAAAGATTAATAATTCTTATACTAAAGGTGACATGAGTTACATAGATATCGTTTCATACACTCCATGCTTTCATCATATTATTTCCACAAAACCTC
>JAPKID020004677.1:0-11545 GCA_026931265.2 Tropidonophis doriae | reverse complement strand
GAAGCAGAGAGGCGCGGGGTGCATGCGACCTTGCATGCTGCCCCTCACCTCTCCGCTACGTTTCTCACTGCCGCCTGGCGTTAAGCTCTCCGGCCGGCGGTGAGAAACGGAGAGGCGAGGGGCAGCATGTTCGAAAAATGTCATTCATTAAAAAATTTAATTACAAAAAGAACTGGTGTTGCCTTGGAAGTGGGGGGTAGTCTTATACGGAGAATATAGGCATAAACCTATTTTTTAACTGTAAAATTAGGGGGTCGTCTTATACGCCTGTCGTCTTATATGCCGGAAAATACGGTAATATTAGTTTTCATATATGCAATCAATTTCCCTTTTAAATTCCCTTATAAACATTGACAGTCACAATGTAACAGCATATTTGAACCATCCCAAGGCCGAATATAAAGTTTTGGGGGAATGTTTATTAGGTACCTCTGGCTTAAGCTGAGGACTGTTATGTAATAACTGGTGGCACTTTTATACTCACCTAGTGCAGTGATAGCTACTGCTGAACCATTATGCCGCTCTCCAATCATCTGCCACTCCCCATCCAGCCTACGTGTCCATTCTGTAATACGACACTCATAATGGCCCTCATCTGCCTTGATGCTGTTAAAGATCTCAAGCGTGAAGGATCCAGGCCGTATCTGCTCCATTTGGATCCCCCCATAGCTACTGCGCTCGATATAAGAAGGACCAGGACGAAGGGTTCCATCCCGGTCAAGTTGTATAATGTCACTGCGACGGTTCTGCTTATCCACAAGTTGCCAAGTGACAGATAATCGGTTTTGGGGTCTAAACCCAGTGCGGACAGTACAACCAAATCTCAGGCTCTCCCCTTCTAGAAGGTTTGTGGCATTGTTGGATACTTCTATTGAAATATTGGTTTCTGCAGTAAAGGAGAACATATGTAATTACAATCAGGACTATATGGGATCCATACATGCATATTTCTTCCTACAGAAATACAACATGTGACCCAACAATAAGAGGATATATTTGGAAAATTATTTCAAAATTGAGCTAATTGAAAAAAATCCCTTTAATTTTGTAAGCAGCTTTTGTTTTTTAAGCTGTGTATCCTTATATTATCCCCTAGTAGTACATATCAGGGAATAATCAGAAGTAATGGAAAGAAGTAGCTAATAAAATAAATCTTTGGATTTATTTTATTCTTATTATTAAGTAAAAGAATAGTGCAATATCTGTCCTGCATCTAATATTTCTCTTTTTTATCACTTGAGGTAAAAATAATCCATTTTACGAATATCCTTACTACTTGAGTTAAGAATGGCAAGTGCATGAATTTGTTTAAACCAGTTAGCACAACTCTTGCTTTTCCACAGTTCACTGGGTTTTAAAATGTTCCATTTACAATAGAAAAAACATTTCTTCCTTTTTTGAACTTCATTTTTTTTTTGTCCTGCAGGAATCCTATTTTTTCCACTGCAAACATAGACCTGAAAAGTGAGCTAAAGGGGAGTAAGGGAAAAGAAGAATGAAGCTAAGAGAGGTATTCCGTTCTGTTTACCAATAAGAGGCAATTTTATCAACTGTTTTAGGAAAGGATATGTAATAAAACCAATAATAAAAGCTGGTTATTGTTTTTCACTGTTATATAAATCTATTCTTTTTTAAGAATAATACAGAAAGAATGGAATAGGATAGAAATTAGTGTGTATTGCTTCTGTGGTAACATTCAATCAAAAACAAACCATTTTCTAAAATAATTTCCTCTCTATTCTAATCATTTTATTTACTTGTCAATGTTTGTGTCTGTCTTCTGTAAATTATCAGATATAATTTCCATTCATAACCTCCAGATTCAGGCTATAGTAATTGCAGAAGTATTATTTACAGTACTGAATAAATCAGTGAATATATAGACACTAAATCTGTATAAAACTGATACTATATATTTAAGATAGATTGCTAGATAGCTGGATGGTTGGATGATAGATAGATGACAGGTAGGTAGGTAGCTAGATAAGAGTATATGTATGTGAGACCAACTTACAAATACCATTGTTATCTAAGGAAATACTATATTACTGCTATAAGTATTTCATTAGCTATGAGAAAGGAGCAAAATAAAAATAATCTCTAAAGCAGTTTGGATAAGTGCTAAAGGATAAGGCAGTCCAAGTCAACTTGAAATACGTGGAACATGGCAATTATTTGAAACTAGTTTTTTGGAATATAAGAAGGTTTTCTGGAAAGCATGTATTTACTAATCTCCTTGTTATAATCAGGGAAAGAAGCCCTAGCATCAGAAAAGGAACCAGAGGAAAGTCTGATTTGGATCCAAAATAAAAATATGAGGCTTATGACTTAGGGCAAGTTCTAAATCAAGGTTTCAAAGGTAATTTTTTTCTATACATATTTCAAAAATCAAGTTCAGGAGACATGTGAAAGGAACAGAAAAAGAGAGTTCAATAATTAACTTATCAGCCCAAACCTAAAGACCTTAAGAATACAATAACTTTATTAACCGGACCAATAGGTCATCAAGTCCATCACACCCTAAGGCAGGGATCAACAGATGCATTCAGCAACTTACACAAGTTCAGATGACTCTTTTCCATTATTAAACAAGTCTGAGATAATTCTGATTTGCTTCCAAAGTTTGCTTGGGAGGGCAGTGTACATCTTCAGTTCTTTAAAAACAATATAGCACGCAGGCACAAA
This sequence comes from Tropidonophis doriae, assembly GCA_026931265.2. Classification (NCBI taxonomy): domain Eukaryota; kingdom Metazoa; phylum Chordata; class Lepidosauria; order Squamata; family Natricidae; genus Tropidonophis; species Tropidonophis doriae. Next base: position 8,860 of record JAPKID020004677.1, on the reverse strand, counting down.
AATACTTTTTGTATGTACTAAATTTTTATGCTACAAACCGAAATAATTTTCTGAAGCATGGATCACTCTGAAATATATAATCTGATGGTACAAAGCACTATTATACAAGTAGTCCTCAGTTAACAACCATTATTAGGACAAGCAACTCCATGGCTAAGCAATGGGATTGTAAAACAAAAAAACAAGTAACTGCACTGATCTAGGACAGCAGTTTGGCAATTCCATGTGTGGTTGTTAAGCGATCCCTGTGAGAGGGATCTTGGAATTCTAGTGGATATTCACTTAAATATGAGCCAGCAGTGTGCTGCAGTGTGCTGCAGCCAACACAGTCCTAGGCTGTATTAACAGAAGGATGGAATCAAGATCATGTGAGGTGTTAATACCACTTTATAATGCCTTAGTAAGAACACACTTGGAATATTGCATCCAGTTTTGGTTGCCACAATATAAAAAAGATGTTGAGACTCTAGAAAGAATGCAGAGAAGAGCAACAAAGATGATTAGGGGACTGGAGGCTAAAATATATGAAGAATGGTTGCAAGAATTGGATATTCTAGTTTAAAGGATGTAGGGTTGAAAAGGACTAGGGGTGATGTGATAGCAGTATTCCAATATCTATGGGGCTGCCACAAAGAAGAGGGGTGAGGGGTGAAGCAATTCTCCAAAGAACTTGAAGCTAGGACAAGAAGCAACGGATGGAAATTAATCAATGAGAGAACCAACATGAAACTAAAGAAAAAATTCCTGACAGTTAGAACAATTATAATCAATGGAGCAACTTGCTTCCAGAAATTGTGAGTGCTCCTACACTAGAGACTTTTAAGAAAAGTTTGGGCAACCATTTGTCTGAAATGTTATAAGCTTTCATGCTTGAGCAGGGAGTTAGACTAGAAGACCTTCAAGGCCCCTTCCAACTCTGTTATTCATGCATGGACATTGAATGTTATGTCATCATGCTAATTCTTGCCGATTTCCCCATTAACTTTGCTTGTGGGAAGCTGGTAGTGAAAGTCAGAAATAGCAATCTTGTAACTGCAGGATGCTGTGACTGTTATAATTGCACACCAGGTGCCAAGTATCCAAATTGTGATTGCATGACTGTAGGGATACTGTGATAGTTACAACTTTAAAGACTAGCCATATGTCTTCTCATTCACAGTCATGGGTAACTTTGAATGGTTATTGAATGTGTGGTTGCTAAGTGATGTATACCTGATTTATGAATTTGCTATAAAATGCTTGGAGCTTTGTGGGCAAAGTGGCATATACATTTTTTTCAGTTAAATGAACCTAAGATCCTCTACAGACTGTTCTCAACCGAAGCAAAGAAATATTCCCATTAGCTGCTTGTGTCATAATCATCATAAACCTGGCCAGGTCCCAGAAACCCACACAATCAATAGGAGCAAAGAAGATTTATACTTACTAAGCGGGAGCACTGTGATAGGTGTGTTCTTTGGCCGTTTGCTTTCTCCATCAATAAATTCACCAGTTGTTGTCTTCAATCGCTCTGTCACTCGACAGTTATATTTGCCGCTGTCTTCCAAACGGAGTCGGTAGATTTTTAGGATATAGATGCTGTCACTCTCTTTGGCTACTTTCAGTTGTCCCAAGGCTTCTCTCTGGGCAAACTCGTTGTTAAGAACTGGCACAGCATTAGCACCAAAAGTAGCAATGAGAGAACTATTGAAGGCCCAAGAGATGGAGAAATACCTCTTTGCAACATTTTGTACTTCCAAAATGCATCTAAACTCCACAGGTTCACCCACTATGTATGTCCGCTTCTCTGTTTCTAGTCGAACGTTGATATCCATATCTAAAAGAAACAGAACAAACAATACGTACACATACACACATACAAACCAATGAAACTGTGTCACAGCCCTATACAAACATGAAAGAGCTAACAAGCTTAGATTATTAATGTTAAGAAATTATTATTTGAGAATTGTTTTGAACATACTATGTGTTAACAATTCTGTCTCTTCATGTATTTTAACTTCATCTCCAAAAGTTATGTTTTTGTTTTCTCTTTCATCATTCTTATGCATAGGAAAGCACAAAAACTATATACATGGTGCAATTAGATACTAATTTTCTTCAAAATGATAATTTGCTAGCTACTTTCATGCTAACGGATTGAAGAACTATACCAATTTAGATTATATCAATCCAAGAATTAAATTGTATTCTATCTTAAAGTAGTTTTTATAAGCAATTTCTCTTCAAAATTTTGGATTGTTACATAAGTAAACAGTTTGTATTAATTTATGTACTGAATACATCAAAAGACTAGAAACAACTGCTGTGATTTATTTATTCATTTATTCTAAATAAACAATTCCTACCAAAACTACTGACTGATGGGCCAAAAAGAGGACATCACCATTCAAAAAGGACCACAACATAGGACAACAGCAACACAGGGTAAAACATAGCTTAGTAAAGGCACTGAAAACAGTAATTAACATTTTATATGAATATTAAGTTATTTCATTTATATGAAAATCAGAAAAAAAGGCTATGAAACCTTTAATATATAGAAACTGTGATTAACTAAAGAAAAAAGGCGCATGTCCAATGTACAGTAAATAATACTCCCCATTTTGTAGGTTTTCAGAAACTGTGAACATAAATTTAAATGCCCTAAAACAAGGCAGTATATTTTGTAACATGAGGAGGCAACCTGAGGTTTATCAGATGTTTTGGATTCCAATAGCAATAAGCTCCTGAGGTCCCATGCTATAAACCTGCTAGCAAACTATTAATGGGCTTTTGCATGCATCATGAATTAGCATCAACTAGAGCTAGTCAATCTTAAACACTCAGCTAGACCATCTTAAACATTCTCTCTGTGATATAGCCATTGTTATATCAAATCAGCAGTTAGCTAACATCTACTTATCAGAGGAAGCTAAAGAAGCTGATCAAATGCTCCAATTAAAGGAAGCGTTAGTGTAGCTGACCACTGTGGCTTTGTATTAGCTGAAAATTTTTGCAAGTGAGCTGATTACTGGAACAAGGAAGGTAAAATGGCATTTAGCTTAAACTGTGGTCAAGAATGCCCAGGTGAAGGTGCAGAGGTAAAATGTTCATCATTAATTGTTGAAAAACACACCGAGAACTAGAGAGCTTAGCTAAGTAATTCCCCCTCTTGTTTATTATGGGTTGTTAGCCTAAATTGTTCAAGTCTTCAATAAATCAAGAACAAATGATGAACTATCAGGAAATCATAATGTGCATACAGTATATGGGTTAATAGTATAAAACAGGGTGTTAAATATCAGCAAACATGCTTGATTTGGATAGGAATAGTTTCTATTTCTAACAGAAATAGCATTGAACCCCAATTTTTCTCTGGCTCAAATTGTCCTAGGTAAAATGACTCGAGTATTGGGCTGGGTCATCACCCAATCAATTATCAAGAAATTATAATCGAAAACATTTAAAGAATCAAGTTATATTCCAATTTTACTATAAATAAAAAATGACTCCATCCTTGATATAACATATTCACACTAATCAGGTTTATATATACTAGCACTGCCAAATCATTTTCTATAAAACTTTCTCTAAAGAACTACATTTTCTTTTCAGTCAAACAAAATCTCTTACAGCATTCTTGCTAATCATTTTTGTGCTACAACACCTTCAGCTGAAGAGTATTTTTTGGATATCAAAAATGTAAAATTAACTTCATTTGCAACAGTAAGGCTCAGAGAAAGTTCTAAGGGGCTTCTGGTGGTACAATAATATTGTAGAAATGGAAGACCGCATGAATTCCTTTTCTAAGTACCAGAGACGAGTTCGTTCAGGTGAAAGAGGAAGTTGTGAAATGCCAGTTACAAAGAGAACAAAATGAAAGTCAGGAGAAGAAGAAAATAAAAGGGAAAGAGAACAAAACAATACTATAAAGCCAGTACTGAACTAAACTTTGGCTTATGGCTTATAAAATGGAAAATATTTTAACCACCCTGATATACATACAAAACTAAGAGGTTAAATTAAATTCACAGGTTGATGCTGTAGCTAAAGCACTGTCAAAGCAAGGATTCAATTCTATATTGGCAATTATGGAGAGAAGAACAATAGAAGGACTATTATTCTACTGTTTTTTACATTCACTCATATGAACATTTTTCTTGCCAACAGCTGCTCAAATTACTTTTTTTTTGATACACTGAATCAGAAAATCTCTTAATAATGGACCAATGAATGAACAGATTATTTGATTCACTAACAATTAAGATAAATCATTCTACACCAATATAAGATTTTGTTTCAAGTTTTCACCTGCATCTGCTAACTAAATGATTTATCAATCAGTCAATCAAGTATGTATTTAAAAAGTGAAACTTGGAACTATTAAGTTGTAGTCCAAATGTTAAAAGTACTGCAGTTGCTATACATACATACATACATATATGTATATACAATCATATAAATCTATAATTAGGGCCCCAATTAAGGGAGGAGACATAGTGCCTTTCGGCTCATCACCAGAGACTATCTAGACAGAAAGCCATGAGTTCCGTTGTGTGATTTTTTAATATGAGTGTTACTTTTATGAGCTGTTGTGGAACAATTATAGATACTGATCCTCCTGTCTCAGCTGATGCAATAAGAGAATCTGGCTGGCTGAATGGCTAAAGGCTCTTGCCTGATATGCAATACAGTCCCAGTTCGAATCCCAGTAAGGGTATGGCTAGATGATGAGAGCTAAAAAGCTTGAAATAGATCTATCCTAGTCTCAATGATTTATTTATTGATCAGCTCATAAAAACTAACACACACATTTTTAAAAATTGCACATCGGAACTCATGACTTTCTGTCTAGATGGTCTCTGGTGATCAGCCGAAAGGCAGAAAAGGAAACAGTATATCTCCTCCCTTAATTGGGGCCCTAACAGGGTGTTGTGGAACAATTATAGCATATGTATATGAATAGAATAGAATAGAATAGAATAGAATAGAATAGAATAGAATAGAATAGAATAGAATATATATATATTGTGCTGGATGTCTTCCTGTTCCAAAGTTCACTGCAACATTCCCTCTCACCTGCATGTAGAATTATGATACCCTAGCAGTGCATTTTCATGGCGTTCAATTGGGGAAGGTAAATATAAAGGGTCTTTATCCTCTTTTCAGTCACAATCTTATAAACTTTGATTACACATTAAAAAATGAAGTTTATAAAATATCCCGCCCACTCCCAGGATCCCTCACAATTGTAATTTAGACTATGAGAAAAATTAGAACATCCCCCATCGGTGTTTTTCAAAACACTGGCAGTGTTTCATAATGGATCATTTTTGTGATCTTCTTTCTCAAACTTATGAAATAATGAGGATTTCAATCTCAGTCTTTCATGCTCTGCCACAGGCTCGTGACTTGTCTCATATTTGGAAAGTGGGCCATTCTTCATTGTAAATTTTACGATTCTAAAAGTATATATTATGCCTTTCTGCATTTGTAAGCATCAAAAGAGACTATTTTTAATAGTTTTGTAGGATATTCAAAAATAAATATCTTTTAGCACCACAAAAGGTTGCATGGCTAGGAGCAAATAAAAATTGAATTAGGAATAGTTTCTGGAGACTGAAGTTACCATGTGTCAGAATTACATCACTTTAATTGATAATACAATTATTGGCTGGGTGACTTTGGGCCAGTCAACTCACCTTATAGGATAGGGTGATTGTTCAGAAAATAAGAGGAAGGAGGAGTATTAGGTATGTTTATTTCCTTGTGTTATAAAAACAACAAAAGCAGGATAGAAAAAATGGCACAGCCTTCACAATAGAATCTGGAAAAGTGCTCTGTGTTACACTATCTCTGTCTTCTTGAACCTGCCTTTAACACAGGTAATCCTTGACTTACAACAGTTCATTAGTGATGTTCAAATTACCATGCACTGAAAAATGTGACTTACGACTGTTGGCAACTGGTTCATATTTATGACCTTTGCTGTGTCATGTGATCGACTTTTTCAAACATCTGACAAGCAAAGTCAATGGGGAAGCCAGATTCACTTAATAACTGGGTTACTAACTTATCAACTGCAGTGATTCACACCAACTGTGGCAAGAAAAGATGTAAAATGGGGCAAAATTCACTTAACAAATGTCTCACTTAACAACTGAATTTTTGGGCTCAATTGTGGTCATAAGGTGAGGACTACCTGCAATGGCTCTGAAGTACAGCGGCAACATTTGCTTCTTTTTCTGCACTGATTCTGCACTTGGAAAGTGCCTTGCTCACCAAGGAGAACTTGTAAAGTAGGAAAATAATAATGTTACATAGCTACTGTTTTAACAAAATCAGTCAAAGTAAATGTTTAACTTTTAAAGTACCATTTTTAAATATGCCCTTGAACTGCTTGGTTTAAAGGCAAGCACAATAATGGATGGAAACAGCAGTGCCAATATGTCTTACCCTTCTCTTAATACATTACTTTTTAAAACTAGCAAGTGAAGCATTTTCCAATTGAGGTGGGCCATGAAGGAAAGGTCATTTCTTCTTTGGCATGCGGCTGACCACTTTCTTTCTGGAACATGGTTGCTTGCTGGTCCTGACTGGTGTACAGCTTTATTGTTCAGTTGTACCCTGAAAAAAAACTTTGCAGTGCGAAAGTGTTATGTAGTGCTCTGATATTAAATTTTGTGCAGCAGCGAGTTATGCAGTGTAAAGTTTTATTTAATTCTGTGTGATGTGATATAAATCCATTGTGCTCATTCTGCCTTAATTAAAGTACATACATTATAAAGACTTAGTAAGAATAAGCTGGCAAAAAAGAGACTTTCTCACGAGCCATAGATGTATTTATTCAATATTATTTAATAATTCTGATACTGACCTGAAAACTGGGAAAAATGATAATTCTTGCCAAATCCTAGAAGGTAATTTACCTATCATATATTTTACTACAAACATGTGGGTAGGGTTTGACAGAGATAATTTAAATCAGCAATGTGTATTATTTCAGCTAAACTCCACAAAAAAAATAGCAAAGGTTTTGAGGTTAAGATAGATGTGCTGAGAATATAGTCAAGTTGTAGACCTTCTCATAGGTACCCACATTCTTGATCTGCTTCATTTGCGCCTCTCACAGTTTATTCTGGCTCTTGTGCCTAACATAGATTCTTCCCAAGCAGGTTCTCCAACTTCTCTATGCAACCATGAGAATTAAGATAATTTAATCTCCTTGTTGCCCAGAAACAAAGTTTTGTGGAAGAAAGCATCTGATTATATTAGCAAGGTGACAGATCAGGTCGTGGATGGTCTTTCAATTACAGGTAGTCCTTATTTAGCAACTGCTTCAGAGACCATTCACAATTAATCATGCTAATGAAAAAATAATGACCAGCCCTTGTATTTACTGTATTTTTCGGAGTATAAGCACACCCTTTTCCCTCAAAAAAGAGGCTGAAAATCTGGGTGCATCTTATACAATGCATTTTTGGCCTCATGAAACCTCCCCTCCCCCATTTGGAAAAATGGCCGTGCATAGCCTTTAGGAGGCGTATAGAGTGCTCCTGGGGGGCTGGAGAGGGCAAAAATGAGTGGGAAAAGACTGTTTTTTGTTCTCCCAGCCCCTAGGAGCACTCTAAGCTTCCTAAGGGCTAAGTGTGCCCGTTTTTTGACAAAAAATGGGCCTGTTTTCACGAGGTCTGCAGAGTTGCTTCTTCGAAATCTTGATGCATCTTATACTCTAAAAATAAGGTACATCCTTTGTAGGTCTGTAAAGCAAAGCAAGGTAAGTAAAGGTGAAGTAAGCATAGTCATGGTTTCAATTAGTAGCGTTGCCAATCCCAATTGTGGGTAGTAAATGAGAACTGAGCCGTATGTCTAGGTCAATAGCCAGTCTTGTGCCATAGTGTGAATATAAACTTCTGTTAAAGTGAAGAGGTGTCTGACTAGACTTACAGACACATACCGTATTTTTTGGACTATAAGACTCACTGGCGTATAAGACGCACCATGATTTTGAAGAGGTAGATTGAAAAAATAAGTGTTTACACTCTGCAGGCCTCCCAAAACTTCTGCACACATCATTTTTTGCAAAAAAGAGGGAGCTTTGGAAGGCTCATAGAGTGCTCCTGGGGGCTAGCCCCCCAAAACAGGCCGGTTTTTTTGCTTGTTTTTGCCCTCCCCAGCCCCCAGGAGCACTTTGGAAACTGCCTAAAGGCTATGCATGTCCATTTTTGCAAAGGGAGTGGAGTTTTGGGAGGCCAAAATGTTGTATTCAGTGTATAAAATGCACCCAGATTTTCAGCCTCTTTTTTGTGGGGAAAAGGTGCATGTTATACTCTGAACCATCCAGTAAATATATTTCCTTAGACATGGAAACCAGCTGGGTAACTTCGAACCAGTCACACACACATTCAGCCCAACACACCTCACAAGGTTCTTGCTATGGGGAAAATAGAAGACAAGAGTATTAGGTATGTTTGCTAATTTGAGTTTTATATATATATAAATGATGGGATAAAAAAAATCTAGTAATTTAATGGCAGTTTGTGAACAACTCAGGAATTTCTAGTGCTTCTGTGGATAAGGAATTCTTGTCCCTTTCTCAGGTTTTTTTGTAAGGAAAAGAAACCCGATATGGGTTGTTTTTATGGTTATGATGTGCAGCACTGGCATTGATGTTAGTTTCTTCATTTGTTGACATCCTCTTTTATAGGATCACATGCCATGTAAATGATTAACAGCAGTTAATAATTCTGTATTTCTATTTTTTTAATAGTGGTATAAAAAGGGAAAATAACATTGGGATGATGGAATGGAATAAACCTTGAAGAAAATCAATCCTTGGGATTTATGTATGTTCAGACATCATCTTGAATTATTCCCC
>JAPKID020004676.1:0-11546 GCA_026931265.2 Tropidonophis doriae | reverse complement strand
TAACATTCTCTAACAATTTTCAATTCCATGTGTATTTTTTTTAATCTAACCACAGATAAGATAAATCCCATATCCTAATATGGAGATAGAGAGAGAGAGAAAAGAAAAGGAAATCAAATCAAAACAACAACAAAAAAGAGAAATCATCTATCCATCATCTCTTGCCCTCTTCAGTACTTTAATTGTTATGCTATTTTTCTTTTTGACTTGCTTTCCATATTCCCTCTAGGATCTTTATCTCTTTCCCTTTCCCTTTATCTACTTCTTGGCTGGAAATGGAGAAGAATCTTAAATGGCCACCATAAAAGCTATTGAAGTTACATTTTCCCCCTTCCCCCACCTTAGTCATGTGCCCAGATTTTGGGCACTTGGCAACCAATCTTCATTTATGCCCATTTACAATGTCCTGTGGTCACTTATCTGTGAATTACATCATATTGTTTTCTGGAAACTGGCATTCCCTTCCAGTTTTCAGAGGAAAAACACCCCCATAGTGAACTATGGGTTCTCTTAACTATCATGGTGTTGCTTAAGAACAACCTTGTTTGTTTAACAACCATCGCTAAAAAACCCTTTCATAAAATCATGTCCCATCAAGGGATGACCCGCTTTATGACCATCATGTCTTATGAACGTAATTGACAGGCTCCAACATGGTCATAAGTCAAAGACTGCATTCTATATTTTATATTTTATTGCATTAGAAGACCCAGCTATGAAGCTATTCCTGAATCTTTTTGATCAGTGGTGGGATTCAATTTTTTTTTTACTACCAGTTCTGTGGGCATGGCCTGGCTTAGTGGGCATGGCAGAGGAAGGGTAGTGCAAAATCCCCATTCCCTCTCCACACCTGAGGGAAGGATATTGCAAAATCCTCATTTTCCTCCCCACTCCAGGGCAAGGATACTGTAAAAAACCCCTCCCCTCCCCACCCCACTTACCTGTTTCTAGCTCCATTCTCCTGTGCAGGGCAAAAGAAGAAGACCCAGACGATCATCTCGGACATCGATCAGCTGGGATTCAGGAAGCAGTTAATAGATGGGGGTGAGTCAGCCAGAAGTGGTATTTACTGGTTCTCCGAACTGCTAAACATTTCTGCTACTGGTTCGCCAGAAGTGGTTAGAACTGGCTGAATAACACCTGTTTTTGATGTAACCGAGACTAGATAGGTCATAAAAAGCCAGGATAGGAAAGAGCATTGTCTAAAACTCACGACTGTGAGCAACTTTCAAGGATAATGAAAAGAAATATTCAGGATGAAACCGGAATCTCCTTCTTTGTGCAAGAGGGCAAATCTGCCAAGAATCATTTATCCCAATAGCAGTCGAAAAAAGCACATCATTCCCCCAAATGTTCTCAAAGATGCCATTTGGTTCTCGGAGCGATTTGAAATCATTCCCATTTTGGAAAAATGAGAGTCGGGCAAAACCGTGGGAGACAAATGCCTGTCAGACTGAATTTGGCTGGAAGGCAAATGGTTCAGGCTCAGTTTCCATAAAGCTTCCCCAAATTGCAGAACTTCAACAGCTCTCGGTGGAGCATTTTGCTGGTTTGTTTTCCTGCTTTACAAATTTGTATTTCTGCCTAGCTATGAAAACACCCCACTCATTTTCTTGGGACAAAGAATGGTTCCACATTGCATTTCACTTGCAATCCTCGCCGAATACCAAGGGAATCCTACAGAATCAACAAACTGTTTTCAAAATTACTCCATAATATGGATGATTGCTCTGCACGCAAAATCCTACCACAGGTTTCTATGGATTTTATTGTTATGTTTTCAGACTTCCTCTACTGTATCTGCTTTCCTTGAAAACTCAGAACAAATGTTCCCCTTCCACTCACTCTTTTTTTCTCTTGAGCAAACACTGTATATATATTTACAAAGGATTTTTCAAAATGACCATCAGATCATTAGAATTTACAGAAATTTACATGCTTCGATGCTAAGGAGTTCTACTCCCCCCTCCCCATCTGAAAAGAACTCTGTTCCAACTGCCAGTTGCCTCACATTCCAATACCTCAGTTCAAACTGACAGATGTTCCGCTCCTTCACTCAGGAGTGGTCTGGTGATCCTTAGAGAACTAAACATCGGTACCTCACCAAAATATCTACAACTTCCACTTATGGAATTGCGTCTGGACTTAAGGCAGCAGGAGCGATATTCCCTTATATGTTTCAATCACTGACCACCACGGAGCCAACAGGTTGTGAAGCAAATTTCTCCCAATCATATAGTTTGTTGTGAAGCATGGGTATCAGCTAGTACAGTATATAAGAATGCCTAAAGGTATCTATGCTTGGTAACTTTCCTCTTCTTCCCCTTCTCCTCCTCCTTCCTCTTCCTCTTCTCCTCAGGAATGACTTGGTGTCATCACTTTCAAAGTAATTTAATAGCTGTACTAGCTCAATTCTAAACCTAAACTTTATCTTCATTTTGTTTCTTTGCCAGCTGCCCAGAAGCCTTGAGTCAGCAATGGTCATGGCTGAGCAACTCACGTTGATAGAGCAGATCTTACTCAACTCAAAAAATATAGTTGTCAAAAATGTCCCAGTCTGATATTTGAAAAAGTTCTGCCATGCCATACAGGTGGTCCTCTTTTAGCAACTGCCTCATTAAATGGCCATCCATAGTCACAGTGGTAATGAAAAAGTAACCTTATGACCAATGCTTGCATTTATGACTTTTGAGGGTTAGTGAAGCAAATGAGAGCTGAATTAAGATGGTAAACACAGTTGTGATTTCATTTAGTGACAACTTCACTCAATGACCAAGTTGACAGGCCCAATAGTGGTCACTAAAATAGAATGTCAGTGTCATCATCCACAATATCCGAGGCTGCCACATGGTTTTTTTGGGTTCCTACCATCGTCCACCTAATCTTCGTTGCCCCTGCTGGAGCCCCTGGACTGCTGGAGCCTCATCTGACTCTCCGTTCAGCTTTGCATTGGAGCTTGGCCAAGCAACTGAGGCAATGGCAGCTATTATCAGCAAGCCAGGAAGCATGACTCAATGTAATGAAGGCTTACAGAGGTGGCGATTACCAGTGACGTTCCCTGGGGGCGTGTTAAACTGCCAAAATGAAACTTATCTTTAATGGATGGAGGAACGGACAAGAGGGGGGTGGGGGTTGCTTGGGACGTCTTTGACTTTAAGCATTCCAATAGGGCACTGATGATAGGGGGGAGTGGAGATGTGGGAGGGATTGACCACTGGATGCTGGGTGAGGCTCAAGAGAGGAGAATGGAGCAGCAGCTCCAACAATTATTCCATTTTTACAAGAATTTGGTGGTCGGTTACTTTCGGTGTGATAAAGAAGCATTTAAACCAGGATTGGTGCTTTGTTTTTTTATTGTTCCATTGGAACCTTGACATAGAATAAAATTAGTGCACTCATGCAGTGTTGTATGAGTAAAATGCCCATGCTTCCTTTTCCAGATGGTGAAGATTTGGTAAGATAGAAAGAATTCCCCAGTAAAGACCTGCACCCTTCATGGAATCATGATTAAGTCAGTTGAGATCTGCATCTGATGAACAAGTGAAGTACCAAGAAGATGTTGGATAGCCATTTGTCTGAAATAGTATAGGGTTTCCTGCCTAGGCAGGGAGTTGGACTAGATGACCTCCAAGGTCCCTTCCAATTCTGCTATTGTATTTTATTGTATTGTACTCTATTGTACTCTATAAAGCTTTGGTAAGACCTTACTTAAAATACTGCATTCAGTTTTGGTCACCCAGATGCAAAAAAAATGTTGAGACTTTGGAAAAAGTTCAGAGAAGAGCAACATAAACAATTAGGGGTCTAGAAGCTAAAACATACGAAAAATGACTGCAGAAACTGGGCATACCTAGTCTAGTAAAAAGAGAGATCAGGATGACATGATAGCAGTCTACTTCTAAAGAGTGAAAAGAGTAGTTACCAGACTTTCAGCTTTAAATGACATTTTGTCACATGTTCTTACCACTTAGGAACACCAGTCTTGGATTTTTATACAGCAGAAAGGAGATGGGCTGTAATCAGTTTAAGTGTAGGAAAGTATACCAAAAGAGCACCCAAGAATACAACTAACACTTCATTACATTTGGACATTGTGGAATGTCCAAGAAATACACGGGGAAACCACTAGAGACAAGTATGCTGTCTTCCAGAAAGGTCCACAGAATATTTTGATCTATGTGTAGATGCTACAGATTCTGATCTTATCTGTAGTCAATGATTAATTGAGCACATAAATGGGTTAATTTCACACTCAGTGAAACATTGAATTTAAAGGTGGTGAATATGTAAAGGAAATGAAGAAAATACCAATGGAATCTGCCATTGGTAAAATAGAGAAATTTGAGTTTCAAGAAGCCATTGTGCTACATTTGAATTATATTATTGAAATTAAATAACCACTGCTTTATTCATTATACATACCTTGATCAATGTTTTTGGGGCTGAGAACTGAAGGACTTGATCCCATCTCTAACATTTGCCAAATTTCCTCCAAGGAACTAGGAGCACTAGACGATAACAGACTTTGCTGGGATAGGCTTGGACTTTCTCTTCTGAGATGTTGAGGTTGCTGTAGCACAGGGGCTTTAGATACTGAGGGATCTGCAGTGCAGTTTCTTGAACATGAGTCTGATCCAATCTGTGGAAATGACCAATGCCTGAGATCAATGTCATGTGGAAATAGAGGAGAAACATTAAAAAATATAAAAATGGAATAACATTTTGAGCAAAAATTTAAGAAAATGGAACAGAACATATTTTGTAGAAATCAATGCTGTGGTTTTCAAATTATGTGGTCTTTTCACTGAAGACGCTTCTTGCCCAGACCACTTCTACATTATTCTTAAAGCTCTCAACAATAATTTGGCAATGCAATATCAGTGAATCACCTTCCTTTGGGCCTTAGTTTTAATTTCTCCATATTCTGCTACATATATAAAGGACTACACCAAGAAATACACACAGAGGTTAGGACAAAATGAATGCTTTTGCAGTAGAATAAACATGACAGCATTATTGTTATTTTTTCTTCAAACAAAATTAAAGTTTGGAAATGACACATGTCATGAAAACTTTGAAACAGCAAAAGAAAAAGGGAAAAAATATGATAAATCAACTAATCCATGGACAATCAAATGAATCTGGAAGTCTGGAGTGAGCTAGTGAATTAGAATGAAAGTGAAGATGGAAGTGATTTCAATGCTATAGTTGACCAGAAATGGGACTATAAATGTGGAGAGAAAACAAAAGGACTTAGGAGATCTTTGTCCAGATCGTTCTTCCAAATGGCCAAAGAATTAAATATCTATGACGTATGGTAAGAAAGATGTCCAGAGGGAGAGCAACATGCTTTCTACTCAAATAGACATGAATCCGGGTCAAGAATAGATATGGTCTGGATGTCGATGGAGTTAATTTCGGAAATGAAGGAGATAGACATGGAACCCAATCTATGGTCTGACCACAATCCCATAAAGATTACTGAAGTATAGAGGTAAAGCTATGTAAAGACATGCCTAGTAAGATACCATGATCTCAGTAGATGGCTACCTTGAATACCTACGAGTTCACCTAATTAACAGAACCAGATATGGGAAGAAAGGTAAAGTTATGTACAGACATGTGCAAACTGCCATGTTCTCAGTAGCCCTTTGTCTTTCAACCCATTATCTCATCCAGCAGAGAGAGGCTGTCTTGAGGAGTTAGATTTAACCTTGGCCTGAATAGCTTTCTGGAGTCACAAAGGGGGGAGGAAAACAAAGAACAATACAGTTGTTATCTTTGTGCTCTATTCTGCTTTGCTTGTTGAAACTGTATAAAAGCCAAATAAACTCTCTGTAAGGCAGACAGATATTTTGGACACAAACTGCTGTGATGATTTCCTGAAACCTACATCTGGTGCTGAAACCCGGGACCAAAGACATTTCGTACCGAAACCCGACAACCAAAGAAACCTACATCTGGTGCCAAAACCTGGGAACCAAAGAAACCTACAGATTACATGGAAAAAACAAAAGGGCAGTTATTGTTGGTCATTCAATAGAATAATCATAAAAGATCAGGAATATATTAAAAGAGTCAATCGGGAGCTGAAATTTTTCTTCAAAGAAAACTGGCTAGGAGACACATCCATACAAAACCTATGGGCTATAACTAAAGCATTTATAAGATGGCTCACGATATCGGCTACAGCTAGGAAGAAAAAAATTGAGAATCAAAAACCAAGAGAGTTGAAAGAAAGATACAGGCATTTAGAGAGTGAACTTCAAAAGAAACCACAAAATAGAAGTATAAAAGAAAGTATGGAATTGATTAAACATGAATTGGCTATGTTTGAAAAAGCAAAACTGGCACAGTCTATAAAAAAGCAAAACAAATTTTTTTTGATAATGCAAATGAACTGGGGCTAGTCTATAGGTTGAAGAAGCAGAAGCAAGAGAATTGGATCAATAAATTACAAGTTGAAAAGGAGAGGTCTGCTATGAACTAGAGGAAAAGTAAAGGTTTAATCAAAAGTTCTATAAACAATTATATAGAGAAAATCAAGACTATGCAAAGGAAGGAATATATAATATTTGAAAAAGTCAGATTTGCCCAAAGTACCAGAGGAAGTAAAAGATATACTCAATGAGGAAATAAAAATATCAGAGGCTATACAAAGACAAAAGAATAATAAAGCAGCAGGCCAGATGGACTGCCAGCAGAAATATATAAAGAATTCCAGGATATGCTTGTTCCAACGCTGATGGAGGTTTATAATGTTGTGTTGAAAGAGGTGAAGAAACCACTATCATGGATGGAGGCTAACACTGTATTATTACCTAATGAGGATTCAGATCAGATGTCTATACAAAACTACAAATTAATTTCGTTGCTAAATGCAGATTATAAGATTTTTGCTCTGATAATTGCAGAACATTTTTTTTTTAATCCTCACATTGTTTATCCACACAGATCAAAATGGATTCCTTCCCAGAAGACAAAATAAAAACAATATGAGAACTATTCTGGACATTCTTGAATATTATGATGTGCATAATGAAAAACAGGTTGCACTACTTTTTCTCGATCTCCAAAAGGCATTCGACAATGTGAACTGGGAATTTTTACATCAACAATTGGAACACATGGAATTTGGGGATAAGTTTATAAACATGATCAGAGCAATATATACAAATCAAAAAGCCAAAGTAATAATTAATGATGAATTAACGCAAAGTATAGGAATCCAGAAAGGTACAAGAAACGGTTGCCCTCTATTCCCGCTGCTGTTCATATTAACCCTAGAGGTTCTAGCTATGAATGTGCGTAAAGAGGAACAGATAAAGGGAGTAGAAATTAAAAAGGAACAATTTAAGTTACAGGCTTTCGCGGACGATTTAGTTTTCTTGTTCGAGGATCCTTTAAAATCTGGTATGAAACTTATTGTGGAATTGACAGAGTATGGGAAAGTAGCAGGTCTAAAGATAAATATGACCAAGACTAAAATGTTGGTCAAAAATATGACATCTGAATTGAAAGAGAAATTAATGAAGAAATTGGGTATTCAAATTGTCAAAAAAGTAAAAATCTAGGTATACAAGAAATGGTGAATTGTACCTCAACTGTGTTCTCCATGGAATAGGGATGGAATCCGGATAATTGGGCATAGCAAAATCAGAGTTATTTCACAATACTCTTCAGAGCCTGGCTTTTGCACAGTTTGCATATTATATCACTGCAATCACAAGAAAGGATCTAGCATTCTGACGGCAACCTTCTTGTCCTTGATATAAAATAGTAGGATGAGGTTCTGAGATACCATCTCAAAGAGGACATATTACCTGTTTTGTAAGATGGCACTGCAAATGTTCTAAAGTTAGAGAATGCTGCTTTGCTTCTTGTACAAATTTTTTGGGATGAAGGTCACTAGGGATTGTGTTGTTTTGAGGCTTTTTTGAGTCGTTGCAATCCTGAACTCCTACAGAGATGACAAAACAAAAATGAACCTTTTATGCTATGCAGAAATTGAAAGACGATCCCCAGTGCTTTAGCTTTAAAATTAAATTTTATTTTGACTTCAGGTTAGTTATACAATAATGTCATTTTTCATTGTTCTTCATCTCCAGGAAACAAAACAAAAAAGTATTTATTTCAAGAATGTTCTTATGTACATGAGAAGTATATAAAAGTGCTTTTTGCTATTATGTAACAAGTAGTTGCTACCTTGACCTTTTAGAGCAGTAAGCAAGGTTTTCATAGCCAAGAATAAGAAACAAATACTGAGTCTGTTCATGTTTCATACCATCATGTTCAATGCTGAGAGCAACTGTGCTCTTATTCAGTAGCTTTTCATTCTCAAGCTCTGACCAGGACCTCTTGACCTTGGCAACAAGCCGACATGCAGTACATCACTCCATTAGTTTTTTCAATCTCAAGAGACTGAATTTCTTATGCAAGTATTGAGATTCTTCTCTCCAATGAGCTTACCTTCCTTTGAAGCTTCTCCAAGTTCCGTTCTTAGTCTATTTACCATCTCTAGTAGCTGCTGTTTCTCTTTGCTCAGACAGCAGATCTTTTTTGCAGCTCCTTTCAGTCTTTCTCGAATCACTTTTCCATGGTTTCTAAAATGTTGATGAGGTCCGTCACCTGCGGCCATACTAAGTAACTGTTGCTTGGGATGAACAGAATCCACCTGGAGCCACTTTACCAATGGATTCTAGAAGCAAAATGAGATAAATATTATTCCAGAGTAGGAATCCCTTCCTTTTTTATGCTGGTAACATATTTCATATTTTGAGCACCTGCTGGAGATTTTCTGGATGCTTTTGAAAAACAGTTGCTAAGAAGGCCTTGGGTTCCAAATCACCAATTACACAGCATCATTTAACTGAAAGATTATTTGCCACCTGGACTGGACCCTCTCTGTTCCAGATGTCTTCTAAAAATTCTGCTTAGTTTTGTCTTTATTGGCAGCAGATGGGCATGCTTCTAAACAAAGCACTAGACTCTTAGTAGTCCACTATTATTATTTTCCAAGAAAGCTTATAAAACCTATTTGGGGCTCAGAGCAATACTGGGAAATTTTAAAAAATCACCAGATGCTGGAACACTGCTTTGAAAAATTCTAACTTCTCAAATTTGAAATCATTATTATTTTAAATGTAATAATGTAGGGAACGGATTCCAACAGGTAGCAATACAACTCTAAAGGGACACATTTGTAAAATAGTCACAATACCAGGAAGCCCGTTCCAGAATAGTATTACTAAAAGAAGATGAAGGGCAAGATATATATTTCTTAATGAATGGTGTAACGCGGGGGTGTGAAAGTTGATTTCATTGAAGGCCACATCAAGGTTGCGTTTGACCTCAGGGGGGGGGCAGGGTGAGCATGGCCTGCTCAATGTCACTTGTGTCAGGGGCGCCTGTGGCGGCCTGAGCACTCTGCCAGCGAAAACGGGCTCCTGAGTTCCGTTTTCAGCTGCAATAGTCTCCTGCAACCCTCTGTCAGAAAATAAGGAGCTTAGGAGGGCCGCATGCTGCACTCCTGAGCTCCATTTTCACTAGGAGAGACACTGCAGGGTGGCCTTGTGGGCTAGATTGAAGCAACCCGCGGACCACATGTGGTTCGTGAGCCTTGAGTTTGACATCCCTGGAGTAAAGTGTTCACTTTGGTAAGATAAACCAGATTGAGTTTGCAAAAAAAGCATCTGAAGGACTCTCAGAATATGAAGAACAAACTCTAAGTGGGTTTTCATGTGTTTTGCACTAAGGAGAGGCTTCCATCTACCCACTCTATCATAAAGCCCAGATCAGTGGAGGGCTGCAGTGATGGTTGTTCTTCTGAAACTCTGTCCTATTTCCGCACAGGTTTCTGGAGCTCAGACAGAGTGATCATCAGGGTCTTGGTAACCTCTCTTACTAAGGCCCTTCTTTCCCAATTGCTCAGTTTGACCGGGCAACCAGCTCTTGGAAGAGTCCTGGTTGTGCCAAACTTCTTCCATTTGAGAACTATGGAGGCCACTGTGTTTTTAGAAACTTTCAGTGCAGCAAAAATTGTATTGTAGCCTTCCCCAGAATGTGCAATAATCCTGTCTCTGAGCTCTGCAAGTAGTTCATTTGACCTTGTAGCTTTTGATTTGCTACAGTATGCATTGTCAACTGTGACACCTTCTAAAGAGAGGTGTGTGTCTCTCCTAATCATGTCCAATCAATTTAATTTACCACAGATCAACTCCATTCAAGGTGTAGAAACATGACAGCAACTATCAAGAGAAATGAGAGGCACTGGAGCTAAATTTCTTGTGTTGTTGCCAAAGGTCTGAATACTTATGTCAATGGGAAATTTCAGTTTTTTCATTTATAAAAATTTCTAAAATTCTGTTTTCACTTTGTCCCTATGGGGTACTGAATGTAGATTAATGAGAAAAAATGAAGTTCAGTAACTATAGAATCAGGCTGCAGCATAACAAAATTGACAAAAGTGAAGGGGTTCTGAATACTTTCTGAATGCACTGCAGCTGACCTACAAGCTTCTATCAATAAAAAGTACTTCTTACTACTGCAAGCACATGAATTTCTCAGCTATTACAGAACTTTGTATATTCAGCATACAGATTGGAAAAAAAATAAGGGGAGGGTTTATACCCTCATTTTTATTTATTACATTTATTTGGCAACCTGGAGTCAGTTTCATTATATTCTGTCTGTACTGTGAGTTCCTGAACTGTTAAGTTTAAGTTTCTTGCAAGGACAATGAGATATTTTGAAATTCCCATATTTCTAAGCACATTTCACAGCTTGACATTATTGACACAATCAGAAGCTTTCATGGAAATTGACTGGCTTTCTTCATATTTAGTTTAATGGGAAGTTAGCACTGAAGCCGTGAACTGATGCAATGATAGTGAAGACATTTAACTTATTCAGTACCATCAGTGCTACTAAATAATTAACCCAGAAACGCATTCCTAACCCTGTTAGTTTTTCCACTATTTTAAATAGAAACAGAAAACTGATGGCAGAAAAAGAACCAGTGGTCCATGAAGTCTTCCCTTTGAGTTTATTTGCTTTTTAAAAATATATCTATTATTTTTAATTATTATTTTTATTTACTTTAAAATTTTTGTTGGATAATGGACACATGTTTATCTCAAACATATTAAGCATTTTTAAGCTCTGTTTCTGGGGACTGACCCACTTCCTCCACTGGATCTTGGTCCCAGGTTTCCACTACTCTTTCTACGAAGTAATACCTTCTAACATTACTTTTGTCAGTTTGAGGTTATGCCTCTGTATTTATTTATTTTTAATTCAAAAAGTTTTATTGTTTTTTACAATTTTATAAGGGTAGGGTACAAAAAGGGTAGGGTATAAGGTATAAAAGAGACATTTTGAGAACATCCGTATCCCAAGTGTCCACTCCCTCCGAGGCTTCATACACAAAAAATAATGCAATAATGCAACATTTACCTACAAAGTGGAAAAGAATGATAACATTTCAGTTCATGCAATCAATCATTTGTTATTATAAACATCCAAATAAAAGTCATACATAAAGAAAA
>JAPKID020004675.1:0-11546 GCA_026931265.2 Tropidonophis doriae | reverse complement strand
CATTGATGAAGATGTTGAAGAGTACTGGGCCTAAAACAGAGCCTTGGGGGACTCCACTGCATACTTCCATGTAGATGCAGTTCCATTGAGGACTACACGTTGAGTGGACTGTTTTATCCCTTTGTGGATTGATTCCAGGTGCTGAACATAGTTTAAACCAAGAGTCATTCAGTCTTGTGGTGAACAGCTAAAAGACAAGGGTATGTTTAAAAGATGATTAAAGGGAGGGGAGATAAAGTATGATTAACCTACCATCATTACCATCTACTGATAAAAGATCTTCATTGATACAGTTTTTTCAACTGCATTGTAACATGATAGGTATTTAGAGGAGACATGACCAATTGTGAACTGCTGCCTGCCATCCAGCTGATCTGGGGATCTTCATTTGATGAACAATTTATAAGATCTTTGAAATTACATGATTCTGCCCCCCCCCTTCTAACTAAGTACCTGCTTAATTTATTTAAAAAATATATATATTCAGTCTTTGTTGGATTTTTGTTATGCTTTAATAGACTACCATTACATTATTTTATTGCATTGCTTTTTTAATCTTTATATATAATTTGTATTTGAATTATTTCTTCTTTTTTTTGCCTAATATCCAAGAGGAGGGACATTAAAAAAACAGATCTTGAAATTAACTCATTTCCTGTGGTGAAATTATGGTAGTGATGCGGTACTTGCACATTATAAAAATATCTGGGCTAGTTTTTAAAGACTGGGGATTTGAAATTTATGAAGGTCACAAAGAATGGGGCAGTGAATGTAAGCCAAGTGCTAATATGGAAGAGTCAACATTTGCTATAAAGACTTTGGTTTTATTGAAAAGAATTTGTAGACATGGGCAGACCTAGGGAGAGTCCATGAGACAAAATGACAAAATAAAGGACATTATGGCGTCCTTTCTCCCTTTTGACCTATGTCACACACACATAAGGGTTACAGCTTGCATCATAATAATTGTTGCACTCCTCTGACAAAACCATCAGATTGTGTGAATGCCTTTCTTGGTAGGTCTCATTTTAGGAAGTAGAAGAATGAGAAAGTACTTCAGAGCTTAGTTGCTGAATCAAGATATTTTGTTCTTTTTTGCTACCAGTGTATAATTTAAAATGAAAGTCCATCTGGCTTAATGTTATGCCTTGTGATTTCAGGGTGAGGAATTTCATTCTGACAGGTAAATTTACCAGAATAATGCAAAAGGCCTACTATGCAGTTTTGAAGAGCTCCATCACTTAGCTGTATTTGAGAGACACTCTGCTGTCAGCACAGGGGTGGGGGGAAAGAAAGCAAAGCCAAATTGAAGCAATGAATATGTTGCATATAAAAACACCCTAAATCTAGAAAATGTGCTCTGTTTTAATAAAAGAATTTTTTTCACAATTTGTGAGCTACCTAAGCCATGCTTATGAAGATCATTTTTATCTGGTTGCAGGAAAGCTTAATAGAAAGTATTTGTAATGCATTTTTTGATTCTTGAAATAGTGTTAAAGTTTTTAAAGTAGAAGTTGTAGCTCCCAGAGTGGGAATTTATCCCTCCATACCCCCTTATCTGTGGCTGAACACTTCATCTTTTGCAACTGGCTGTGCAGAGTTGAGCTGCTGGGAATTGTATTTCAGCAATATCTGGAGAACCATTAGTTCTTCTCAGCTCTTGCTGTATGTTTAAACCCCTTAACTATTTGCAGTTTGGATCCTAAATCATATTTACTAAATAACCTATTTGGGAATTACTGAAATACTTCAGTAATGCTTGAACTTGAGCTATAAATTTTCTACAAAATCACACTAATTTTCTCTAAATCTACATTCACATTTCAGTCTTTCGGTCCAGATACGGGAGTTCCAAGATACATGAATGCATTCAAGAGGTAGTCAATTGATACCTTCTTTGAAAACATGTTATTGAGTTCTTTACAGCTCTGGGATTTTGTGTTGTTTTTACGTTTAAATTCCAGCTAGGTGTAATCCTAGTTAGCTGTTCTGAAATCAGCACAACTTAGAAGATCCGGTACCGTGCTGCCTGATGAGGGTTATATCAGAACTTTTTCATGTTTTGTCCAAGCTGCTTGTTTTATACCAGTATCTTCATTTCATGCATTGGCATGCCTTAATTCCAGTACCTCTGGAAGTTACAGAACAGAATCATTTGGGGGATGGAAGATGTAGCTTGATGTCAAGTCCCATTTTGCTTGTTTCTCTTGGAGTATACAAATGTCTCCAGGAAGACCTTCAAAGAGCATTCAACTCAATAAGTGATCCAACCTAGTTGCTGAATTGGTTGTTATGAAACTGAGTAGACTGAAAGTCTGGGGGAGACAAGCAGAACTGATAATTAGCTTCATTGAAGCTCCTTCAGCTAGATATTCTTTCTTCCTCCCTTGAAGTAGCATACCTGACACTGAGCTGCACTACATCTGAGTACCTCTTGCTGTTCCCCTTTATCTTGACCCATCCTGGGCTTCTGTTTGCCTTGTTAGAGCGACTCTCTCTGCTCTGTGGCAAACCTTCTCCACCAGGCCTGTTTTCTCTGAGCCTGTCAAGTGTCAAGATGCTGAAGGAAGTTTGAAAAGAGTTCTAGAGTCCCTAGTGGTGAGCGAGGAGGAAAACAAATGGCTCTTTCTTTCTCCTTTCATTCCTCCCAAAGTGTCTGCAAGAGAAGACAGCAGCTGCACAGACGTGAATGCTAACAAGCGGCTGGGAGGGCATCAAACACTTTTGCTGGTGCTGTTTACTAATTCTGACATGGTGGTTTTTGCCACTTTGGATTCTGAGCTGCTGTTTGGTGTCACATTTGCAATAAGTTTCCTCAGCAGGGCTCTTTTGTCCTTTGAGTTTGTAGAGAAAATAAAAAGGTATGTCTTTATATGAAAAGGAAACTGTTTGAGGCAAGCACAATGCTGGTAAACAGGTTGCTTCCTGAGGCTTATTTGCCTTGCTTCATCTTTTCCCTTTAACCTTCAGCTTTCTCAAATTAGAAAAGTTGCAACAGTGGCCTCCTAAATATGTGGACTTATGATTTCCACTGAATTGAACAGAACTGTCCTCTAAATATGTATACAATTATGACTATAATGTGTAACATCAGTCCCTCACTTGCTCTTTCAATCTACTCAGAACCTTTGAAAGTCACCTGTAGGAGAAAATATTAATTAAAATCATTTGAGCAAAACTCAACAAGTTGATATTCATTCTTAAAAACCTGCCAGGAAGATACAGCTTTTGTTAAGCAAGACACAAGCAGAGATAAGGACATGCCAACTAGTTTTATCATGACATTATATGGCTAAAGGTCCATCTCTTTAGCTACACACACACACACACACACACACACACTCAGAATCACTCATGCTATTGTATTTTGACTGCTACATATGATTTTATTTTATTCCTTTGTTTGTTTATTTGTATCAGTGTTGACTTCTGGCAACTGCCTGGACAATTCCCTGCAGTTTTCTTGGAAAAGTTTATTGAAAGTGATTTGCTCATGCCAACTTCAGAAGGGAGAGGGAGAAAAAGACAGGAGGGAGAGGGATAGAGGGAGAGAGAGAGAGAGAGAGGCAGAGGCAGAGGCAGAGGCAGAGACAGAGACGGAGACAGAGAGACAGAGGGATGTCCAAGGTCACTCTACTGATTTTTTTTTCCTAAAGCAGAGCTAGAACATATGGGTCTCTAACCATTACCCCAAACTGTCTGCTTATGCTATGTATAATTAAATGGTTAGATATCATGAGAAATCTAAATATTTCAAGTAATGCATGGCATGGTTATATGAACAATAAGCATTTGTGATTAAATACCCCCATCTTGCAGCATTGTGGACATAGCTAAAATGGGATATACAGTAGCTATCACTTGATGTCCCATTGAGATAGGATAAAGAGTGGTTACATCAAGTAAGCAGTATTCTTTATTCAGTAAGTGCTTAGGGAATTTAACTGTCACAGCATCTGCAAGGGATTAATTGTAGAGTCTTAAATATAAATATTGCTCACTGAGTAAATCACTTCTAGCTGGATAAGTAAGTTTTGGGTTGTATCCTGATACATTATCCTGTAACATAGGTTTTTTTTATAAAAATGAAGAGGATATAAATGAAGCACAAAACATATTATTTGAGCTCTTTCAAATACACACACACAATACAAACACATACACACATGCCCACAGTGAACTCCCATTTGACTACAATTTATATGTTTATTGATTACATTTATAGGCTGCCTGACCTCAAATGACTAAAAAACTTTATTTTCTTTCTTTGTCAGTGCCAAACTTTTATAAATGTACATTATTACCTCAAACACCAATGCTTTAATTATTCTTATTTTTGCTTACCCTTGGTGCGCCTCTCATTGCCTTCTTCTCTGGGATGAATAACCTCCTCACATCTCCAGCATATTCTTTCTGTGTACCTGTTAACTAGCCCAAGAGAACAAAACACTCTATTCTCTTTCTATTTTCTTCTCAGTTAACTTCAAGCATGCTAGTTGCCATTATCTTTCTCATCTTAATGTTTTATGTTAACCCATATTTTTCACTTGTTACTATTACATTCATACTTAGCTTTTCTAAAATTGCCCATAATTTCAATGAACAAAGTGATGTATTTGCATAGTTTATTATGGAACTGTCTTCCTTTGGAGATTAATAAATTAATAAAGGTGTTATTCTGATCATCTTTAAGGAATGGTCACTACTGCACGTATTTTCTCATGGTAGAACTATGCTTGTATCTGGATATTATGCTACTTTATTTTTTAAAATGTATAATATAAATTTATGATATAAAAGAAGAAAGTTATTTTCTGAGTCTGGCAGTATAAAATAAATAAATAAGCAAGCAAGCAAGCAAGCAAGCAAGGTAGCTCATTAAAATTGATAGAGCTTTAATTTTATTTGTTTTTTTTTAAAAATAGTTATCTCTTCTAATTCATCCATTCTTACTGTGTAAACAGTAGCTAATCTAAACAAAGAGCCAGTCTGGTGTAGTGGTTAGACTTCGGACTAGAAATCATGAGACCATGTCTTTTATTCCCACCTTAGGCATGAAGCCAACTAGGCCATCTTAAGCCAGTTATTTCTTTCAGTCCTGGGAAGCAGGAAATGGTAAACCAATTGGAAATCTTGCCAAGAAAACTTTAGGGACTTGTCCTGACAGTCACCAGGAATCAACACTGATTTGAAGGCACATATAGAATCAGCTAAACAAAACTGAGACCATGTACCTCTCCTTTCCTATTCTGAACTTCCATACTTCTCCAGATTTATTTCTTATGATCCATAGATGTACATTGCTAAAAGTTCCTCAGAAATATAACCAGGTCCCTGTATTTTGGCACAATAGATGCAATCACAGGCGTTGCTCAGAAAATCAAAGGTAATTCTCTTTATACTATTTTGACCATTTGGTTATCCATTTTTTTAAAGCTATTTGATCCTGAACCTTAAAAAAAAAAACCCAACAGATTGAATGCTTCTTTGAGAAACTCACATAGTTTGGGCATGTGGTATGAACAGATGATGAATTGCAAAATATGATTAAGCATGATAAGTTTGAAAGAGATAGAAGGGAAGACAATAGATAAGATAGATGGACTGAGTGAAGGTGATTACGGAATGTCATTTGAAGAGCTAAAATTTACTGTTGAAAAAATGGTTGCTTGAAGTCACCAGGAGTTGAGTCTGACTTCATGCATGGCTCCTAATTTCTCCCACGTGTTAATTTAGATAAATGCTTCAGGCAGTAATTACCAATATAATTTACATTGGTGGGTGCTTATGGATGAATAATACAGCCTATTATCCTATTTCTTTTTAAAT
This sequence comes from Tropidonophis doriae, assembly GCA_026931265.2. NCBI lineage: Eukaryota > Metazoa > Chordata > Lepidosauria > Squamata > Natricidae > Tropidonophis > Tropidonophis doriae. Next base: position 5,717 of record JAPKID020004675.1, on the reverse strand, counting down.
CTAGTACTGAAGAACCTTACTTAGCTATTGTGCAGCACTCAGCTGCATTGTTGGAATCTTCCTTGAAAAGCGCAAAGATTTCCAGAAAGGCATACAGCTGGATGAAGACATGTCATAACATGTCTTCATTTTTCTTTCTCTCTTGCTGCTTTGCTTTGAGTGGAAAAGAGTTGAAGTGTTAACAATGGAATTTTGCACGCATTAAAGAAAAATGACATGACCTGACTATACCTATAATAATTGGAAAAAAAAATCCTGATTTATCTCAGCATGAGGTTCTTGGCCACTTTATAACAATCAGTCTTTGATGGGCACTTCTTAGTGTATATATTTGCTTTTTTTTTCTTCAAGAAATCAGATACAAGCATAACTTACTCATTTTGAAAAGAACAAACAAAAAGTGAGGCAATGTAGCACTATATGTAATGCCATAGACTGTATAGTGATGCTGACATTTGAGAGTAATGTTCCAGTTGTGAACACTTAGATAAAAACAAAGATGAGGTAGCAACAAACATATTAGTGTAGCGGTGTATATTGACTATCATGTATGGCAAAATATCTGCATAATGTCATCCCAGTCCATATTATTGATGTTTTATGGAGAAATAACACAATAATAATGGGTGACCAGCTATCTTGGCATTTGCTGGAAAAATTCAGCCAAGATAATGAGACCTTCGACATTTCTCAGTGGTCTTGATGTTTCCTTCATTTTACGGAAGGTAGAAGAAGATATGTGGGAATCGGCTCTCCTAATCTGGATACTTATCATTAGGGAAGAATTAATTGAAGCGATTAAAAGCAGTAGAACTTTGAGAGGATGTATTTGTGTCACCTTCAGTAAAATATGATAGAAAGGGAAACTAGAATACCTGGTCCCCATGAATTGCTTTAAATCTCCATGAATAGATCAGTTACAATTACAAAGTTTTGAAGGGCCTTTTAGGTGTCAACTTGCAACTTTTTTTCTGTGATGTTTGAGAAATCAGGGAGGAATGGAAAATGTTTTAACAAAGGGGAGAAACCAACAAAATAAATTTCATCTCAGAGAATACAGACCCCTAATTTGGACAAGTAAATTGCATGAGATGAAGAATCAGACTGAGCAGGACTACATAGAAATAAAATCTGATTGCATTGCTAGAACATGAGCTCAATATGAACCAATGGTACACTGAATGTAGCCACAAAAAGACAACCAAAAATTCTAGTTGTATCAGCACCAACACAGGAACAAAGCCAAGGGCATCAGGTCCTTTTTAAAAATTTTGTGTGGAGATTTATTCTGTAATAAGACCAGTTGCCTAGAATATTATATCTAGTTCTGGCCAGTGTGTTTTAAGAAGGACATTGGCACACTAGAGCATGCCCCAAGGATAGAAACTAAGATAATAAAGAGTATGAAAGGAAGAGGAAGGATTGGCAAGAGAAAAATACTTCTTTTACTAAATGAAATATGTAAAAAGTTTTAGGTGTGGAATAGGTGTAACTTTGCATTTGGGTTTCTTTGGAGAAAGCCTATTTTAGTTAAGGCTACTTCCAGATCATTCTAAATCAGTTCAATACCATTTAAGAGTCAAGATCTGCCCAGATCCATTGCAATTCACATTTTGAAGCTATTGATCACAGTATTTCTTGGGCTACTTTGGAAGTTTGAAACTGCAGACATTTTGATCCCTGGGCAGGTTATATAAGGTACTTATTTAAGTTTTACTTCAAAAGCAATATACATTTTTTAGAGAAAAGGAATAAGCAAGATAAAAGAGTTGGTGAAGCAAGTGTGTTCTATTTCAACAATACTGTCACAATATTTAATTAATGGCACTCACTGCAACTATCCTCAAGACAGGTTTTAAAAGCTTATCTCTCACTTGTGTGCCATTGTTATCCTCACTGATGTATTTCCCTATTTCTAGCTCCTGTTTTTATCAGATAGCCATTGATAAAATAAGTCCTAAGTCAAAAAGTATTCAGTGTTTTTTCTTTTCCTTAATTGTAAGTGTTAGCTAATCCATTTCTGCACATTATAATATTTTTCTAATCACATCATCTGTTGGGATCTTTTCACTTTTCCATTGTTGGGCAAATACTATTCTTGCTATAGTCAATACATAAACTCAGATATACATTCCCCTTGTTATACTTGTCTGGTAAGTGTACCCAAAGACATTTTTGTCTTTGGGTTCAAATCTATATATTGTTTTATCATTTTTTCAAGCCATGAGTGTATTTTTGTACAATATCTTTTTCATTTTTTGACCTGTCCACCACATAGGATAGTATGAATCAGGTATCTGATGCATTTCCAACATTGTGCAGATTTATTCTTAAACATCTTTGCTAATGTTGAGGACAGAAAATGTCACCTATAAAACATTTTTAAAGATTTTTTTGGTATGCAATAGACATTGTTAATTTATAATTTCTATCCCATAAAATTAACAAGTAAAAGAGAAAATGGTAGCATGGGCTAAACATCTTGGCTATTTGATTGAGTTAGATCAATGGCAGAAATTATGGGCTAGAAATTTCTTCCCCTTTCTGATATTAATATCATTGGCACGCTTTCCCTTTTTTAAAAAAAGAGAAGCTAAGATCCAGAAATATTCACAATGGTTAATTTGTATGTTATCTCTCCAAACTAGTATGTTCAGTGATGCTGATTTTTTTTTTTGCTTTGCAGAAAAAATAGTAATAAAATAGAGGTGCTGCACTTTATAAAAAAAAAGAGAGAGAAGATGATAGTAAATGATGCTTCCATTTTTACCCATTGACATAGCCATTTGTTATACTGATTCTTCTCTGTGTATTTTACAGTGGGGTCAAGAAATAACTAAAGAGCTAGTAGGCTGCTACATCTTTGTCACTGTCCTTCTAAGAGTGTTGATAGTTTATAATAGTGTAGCCCTGTGCCTTCCTATTATAACTCCAATTGAATTCAGTAAGATTTATTCTCTAGAAAATGTATATAAAGTAATTCCCTCATGGTTAGGAGTATACTCCTAGTGTTGGGTTGGCAATATATATAAACCATGATACAAATATTCTTTGTTACTTTAAATGTTTGAATGTAATTAGCAGCTGTAATTAACTCAGCAATAAGAGAAAGCCAGGAGAGTTCTCTCTCTCTGCTCATTGTGACTGACTGATTGACTGACTGACTGAAGAAGGAAGAATCATGGATTGCAACTGTAAGCAATTGTTTGTGAGTTAAGGACTGTATTTGATTCAATACCTACTATCAGTGCTTGTGAGGCAGTAGTTTAGTTTTACATTACAAGTAAAGCTACTCGTTTTTACTATCAGGATCTGAGACTCTATTCGTGTGTCCACTAGCAACGTTGCTCTAGCTGCATATTCTGCTGCACAACTTTCTGTCTCCTAAAGGAGATACCCCTAACATCTGGTATGGTGCTTCAGAGGGCCCACCCACTCGCCTGTCCTCCTTACTGTATTTGAGCTCTTCAGCACCTCTGTGCATGGGGCATATGGTGCCTGCGCAACACTCCGTTGAGCAGCTGGAGTGTTGTGGAAGCTTGTGGTGTGTTGCAGGAGGTAAGGATGCATGTGCGCACTGCATGCACTCATGTGGAGGACGCTGGGCCCCATTGCACTATACCAGTTACAATGGGATCCAGAACCCACCACTGTTGAGCAGGTGCCAGTCATGGCTCTCTCAGGGGGATCCGCTTCCCTTCTCCTCCCTCTTGCAAACCAAGGGACAGAAAGTCCCTGCCTTCTGGTTATTTTGCTTCCTTCTTTATGGCCTCATTCAAAGAGCAGCACCCCTTCCAGCCCCTTTCCCAGGGTCTCCTTGAAAGGGACCGGCACAAAGGCCAAGAGAATCAGGCCAGGACTGCCACTGGGCAGAAATTTGTCAGGGGTGCCCATACTCAAGAAAGCCAATTGCAGCCCAGTTTGGGAACCAGAAGTGCAAAAAGGATCAAAGTCCCCCTTCATCCTTAAACAATGAAATCTCCTCTCCGAAATTGCCATTTTCAGAGGGAATCAGAGGAATTTAAAACTTCCTACCCACCCCTATTTCCAGCCTTTTTTAAAAAAGAAGAAGAAGAAGGGGAAAACAGCTGCATCCAAAATTCAGCCAGGTCTGGGGCGCATTGCTGTGCAGATTTCAGGGCTCAACATCTGGCACAAACATTTTTGAGAGGAGTTTGCGCGTCCTGAGCCTGAGCCCTTTGGTAGGTTGCAAATCTTCCCTCAGGGATTCAAAGGCCATCGTGGCTGAGTGAAAACAAGTCAGAATATGTTGGGATAAAAAGCACGGATGCGGCAAATAATAATTGCTCCAGAGAGCTTTCCAAGCTGGGTTCAAGGATCCCCTATGTTTGACCTCTCCTGCACGAGCTGCACTGGCTGCCTGTAGCTTTCCGGGTGCGCTACAAGATAATATTGACCATCTTTAAGGTGCTCCATGGCACAGGGCCTAGTTACCTTCGTGACCAGCTAATGCCTCATACCTCCCTACGACCTATTTGCTCACACAGAGAGGGCCTCCTCTGGGTGCCATCAGCCAGACAATGTCGGCTGGCGACCCCCAGGGGGAGAGCCTTCTCTGTGATGGGCCCCACCCTCTGGAACGACCTTCCTCCCGATTTACGTGCCATCTCTGACCTCCGCCTGTTCCGCCAGCACTTGAAGACCCATCTGTTCATCCAGGCCGGCCTGGCCTGATCTTATTCTCTGCCCTCAGTAAAAGGTTAATTGTGGGGATTTTAATCTGTGGGGATTTTAGCACAAGGGCATTTAATTATTTAATTCATTTTAATTATTGCCATTTTTGTATTTTATGTATTGTTGTTTTAATATTTCCTTGTGTGCCACCCCGAGTCCCTTGTGGATATGGGAGCGGGATATAAATATAATAAAATTTTTAAAAAAGTAAAAGTAATATGGACCCAGGTGGCTATTGGCAGATTCCATAAAGTTGGGGAAATAATGTCCTTTTGCTGTCCTTATCGCCACAATGTAAACCTGAATTTAAATTCCAGTCCACAAAGATATCCACCAATAATGTAAAAGGCAAAGGTTCCCGTTGCATATATGTGCTAGTTGTTCCCAACTCTGGTGTGTGTGTGTGTGTGTGTGTGTGCTCATCTTCATTCCAAAGCCGAAGAGCCAGCGCTGTCCGAAGACGTCTCCGTGGTCATGTAGCTGGTATGATTCAATGCCGAAGGCGCACAGAACGCTGTTCCCTTCCCACCAAAGGTGGTTCCTATTGTTCTACTTGCATTTTTTACGTGCTTTTGAACTGCTAGGTTGGCAGAAGCTGGGACAAGTAACAAGAACTCACTCCGTTACACGGCGCTAGGGATTCTAACTGCCGAACTGCCAACCTATCTGATCGGCAAACTCAGCGTCTTAGCCACTGAAACACTGTGTTCCTATCCACCAACATCCATGATCAATTATTGGATACTGAGAGATCTGCTAGTTCCCAAGTCTCGTTCCTGGAAGAGGTAATTGATCAGAGCAATCAAATCATCATCAAGCTCAGAGAAGGATGGTCTTTTCTCTTTGACCTTGGAAAGAGCAGACCTGGTCACTGACGTAGAATTTCATCAAGAGTGAATTCGCTCTTGATGAAGCTTTGTTGAAATAATGTACTGAATGTATGAAATGATATGTATGTAACTCATGCCGCTTTAAACGGAAGAATAATTAATCTTTGTATGAAGCCTTGGTGCGGCCTGCAC
>JAPKID020004674.1:0-11546 GCA_026931265.2 Tropidonophis doriae | reverse complement strand
CAGACTCAGTCCAATCAGAGTACAGACTGTGTTAACCCATTCATGGATGCTATCTTCCCCTTATTGAGAAAGAAAGAACTGCAATAGGATCTATCTCACAAGCAGAAGCAATGGCTGACCAAGCAATAGTGGATGCTGACAGCAACTACACAATTTAGCAGGAACAATGCATTAACTCTCTACAACAGGTGCAAAATTTGGTACAGCCAGCAGTCCCCTTGGCCCTGGCACCCCTAGCAGCTTCAGTAGTACAACCTATGTTACAGAGAATTCATGAACATTTTCCAGAAAGATTTGGAAGAGAATCAGAAAGGATGAAAGCCTTCATAACACAATGTATGCTGTTTATGAGAACTCAAGCAGCAGAATTCTCAACCAACTGATCATGGATCGCCTTTATACTGCAGGTACTGACAGCTGCAGCAGTTCAATGGTTGCTTCTGATAATTAAAAACAATGACCTGATTATGGATAACTATCAGAACTTCATGATCAATTTCAGAGGTAACTTCAGAGATCCAATAAGAAAGATTACAGTGACTCACTGGATTCATCAGCTCAGGTCTGACTGTATATAGCAGAATTCAAACTAACCACATAGGCTAAAATGAAGAAGCTCTAGTTGCTTTTAGATAAGGACTGAATGAACATACTCATAAGGCAAGGAGTTTCATAGGCTTTGGACCAAACTTACCAACTTTGTATTTGGAAGAGATTCACAACCACTTGGATGCCCAAGACAGGTACCTGATGACAGGTGCCAAACAAAGAGAGAAAAACCCACACAAAAAGGGGTGACAATAATTCACCACCCTAGAAGAAAGAGGTGGAGACTTGGCACTCTGTTGGAGTGGAGAATCTGGGCACATGGTGAAAACCAGCCCAACCTGAGGCCCCAGAAGAGGAGAAAGAACTCCCAGGCAGGGTGTGAATGAAAATGTAGAGTTCAGAATCAGGAAATGACAACAGCCCCTCTCACAAGAGCTCACAGGAGGGACTATTCAAACATTAAAGATGGCCCCACACCATCTAAATCAAGGTATCTTGCTGAAACTTTCTGTTGCATTGACCCTAGCCCAGAGTCAGGAAGAAGTGTTTGTAGTATTAATGGATTCTGGGGCAATAACTAATTTTATAGACTTTGCAACAGTCAAAGCCGTACAGACCTTCACAGTCAACCTGACCACTCCAATACAAGTAGAAACAATAGATGGGCAAACTTTGAAAACAGGCCCAATTACGCATGATATTACCTCATGTGAATAACAGCAGCCCAGCATACTGAACCATTATCCTGTGTATCACAAGCCATCTTTGCTTTCAGATTGTTTTGGGATTGGAGTAGCTGAAATTTTACAATCTTACAATAACTTTGGAAAAAGGAAACTCTGCCTATATTAATCTTCTCAATTCACTTTATATCCTAGGACTTGAAGTACATGCTAAGAGACAATATTCCATATTCCATATTAGTTAAGGAGCTATCAGCTTTGAAACAGTGTTTTTATTCTAACTTGCAAAAATGCTTTATCATATTTTCAAAACCAAGAATATCAGCACCTAACTTTACAAACCAGAAAAAGAGCTTTCTCCTGATGAAAGTCCATGACTACAAATACCTTAATGCTGTGTTGATGAGAGATCAATATCTACTGTCCAAACATATCGGATTTTTGGTTAAATTGCAAAGTATACACATTTCGACCAAGTTGTATTTTCACAATGTGTACAATAGCATTAGGGTCAAAGATGGTGATGAATTTTTAACTGACCAGGTATAGCAAGTTTGAATATATCATGATGCCATTTGGATTGCTTAATTGTGGAGATAACGATAACGATTTCGATTTATTAACCGCCCCCTCTCCCCAAAGGGACTCGGGGCGGTGCACAGGATATTAAAACACATACAAACAACAACAATAAATAATTAAAAAACTATATTAAATATAAAAGCCCTGTGCTAAAAATTTACCAATTAAAACCCTCAAAACTAAACTAAAGATGTTTTCTAGGTTTATGAACCAGATTTTTTCCTGAGGTAATTAAAAAATTGGTGCTAAATTTCTTTATTTACCCTGAAGATGAAAACCTGCACAACCATTATATGTGGATTAAGAGAAAAATCACCTTTTTGTCAATTGAAAAGGGTGCTTTTGACCTGAAACAGCTAACTTTCTTGGATTACTGTATTTTATCACAGATGGTGTCCAAATGGATCCCATAAAGTACAAGCAGACTTGAATGGCTGAACTCTTACATAGCTCTTCTTAAGCTGGCTACCTTTTACAGAACATTTATCCCAAACTTTGTGGATGAAGGTAAACTCTAACAGTCCTCACTCCTTCAAAAAAGGAGACAAATTTGCTTTGATAGAAACGCAGCATAAAGAATTTGAGGAGGGGAAGAGACTGGTTTTTTGCCTTGTGCATTTTTCTCAAGGATTTTGACTGGTCAGGAATGAAACTGACATTTTAAAGAAGAAATTCTTAGGAATCAAATCAGCTTTTGGAGACAATGATGACACAATGAAAATAATGGTTTGGGAATATATGGACTTTTCTGAATATTATTAAAATCTGGGCAAAGTCTAAAAATTACAAGTAATTGCAAGGAGACTTAAAAATACTTGTGTTATATATTGTATATAGTGTATAGTTGTCAGTTGAAGTTCTCATTCTGGTCTTCTGTTGGAACGGGAAAATATTATCTCCTGATTGGTTGTTTGGCTGAGCAGTTTCCTATAAAAGGAGCTGTGTCAACCAGGGAGTCCAGTTGCCTCACAGGCAGTAAATGAAGTGCTGTTAGAAGTCACTAAAGCTCGCCTCCATTTATCGCTCAGAATGTAACAACTTGTGAGCTAGAAGTGTTCTGAATAAAAAACCAAGCAGAAAGAAACCTGAAACCATGTGAAAGTTGCATTTTTCAACAGAGGTGCTTCAACTTTTGCTAACCGTTTCCTATTTGGTTGTTTTTAAAAAAGAAAAGAAAATATTGTTAAGTATGTAGAGCTTTGAATTCAATTGATACTATCATTTGTGCTTTAAATTTCTTTAAGAATCAAAAGCTAAACAAAATATTTCTGAGGTGAAGCACCTACCAATCTAAATACATGTAAGAACAATATTCAGGTTAGATAAAACAAACCCAGTTGTAAGAAAATGACCAGATAATAGAATAAACACTTGTAGATTCAATGTATGGTGACCTAAAGCCAAGAAATTTACCCTAATTTACTAGGAATAATTCATTGCTGTATTTTTAATTATTTTATTTTGTGAACTCTGGTTTTATGGGAAATGAATAAAATATGTTACTCGGTTAATGAAGTAGAAATCTATATTTTGTTCTAATTTATATAAAAATGAAATATTGGATGAGTTTTTATTAATAATATATGGCTTTAATATAGATTCTTACATGCTGTGCGGCTGCTCTCATCTTGGCCTTGAAATGAGACCTTACTGCAAAAGTTATGCGTGAGTGACAGCTTAAGGGTATAGTTCTGCTAAAATATAATTGCTTTCTCTGTCTCTTTCTCTGTCTTCTGCTTTTTTTTTACAATTTCTATAAAGATCACATTGATTTTTAAAGAACTTTTGATTTGTCCATATTAAATTACATGAGTATGTGAAATAAGCACAACACTGTACTCATCAATGTGTTCAAGCAGAAAAACAAAGCCTTTAACTGTTTTTTATTGTCATGCTGGCTTTCTTGAGCATGTTAAAAACCACTGTAACAGTAGAGGGCGCTCATGCCATTTACCTTTTAAACTAGTTCTGGCAAGCACTGTATTATTTGATCTAAAGATGTAACTATATATCATTACTATTATAATAAGAATCATTAAGCTATGTTTAATAGCTATGTTTATCATGTTCTGATACTTTCTATACAAAGTTTTTAAAGCCCTTTTAAAGTTTTTAAAGCCCTATACTTCTGTTTAACATACAGACACACAAATACACACACACATACACTCACACACACATAAACTGAAACTGTTTTACATCTCTCTCTCTCTCTCTCTCTCTCTCTCACACACACACACACACAAACACACACACACACACCACACACCACACACACCACACACATTTCTGGGAACACTTTGGAATTAAGATTTCAAGAACTGGGCCCCAAGAGTTTTGATGATTTTGTGTTGGCTTGATTTTTCAGCTTATACAGTACATACAGTACCCTAATGAAAACTCCTGCCATTGTTTAGAATTTCCATTCTGCAAATATATTTAGACCCTCTCCTAGTATGGAGTGAGTAAAAGTTGTGTGATGTTGTAGACAATAATCAAATGATTGTCTGCTCCTACTTGACAGCAAGCAGCCCTTACTCATTTTGCTACTCAGTGAAAAACTTTACAAAAGCTTAATGCTGCATCCAATAAAAACACTTTGATCTATGTGGAGCATCTAGGATAAACACTGGACAGAAACTTGTCAAAATAATTGACAATCATGAGCGAAATTAAAAAAAAAAGAAAGTGTCTCTTTTTCAGTGCCAGCCAATATGGGAAAAATACATAAAAACTTTGAATAGTGGGAACAAATTGTGAATGGCATATTTTACTCTGATTTGTCCTTTGTTGCTATCTAATAGTCATCTTGAATTTGTAATCCAGACTGGTAACTCTGAGAAAGATTCTAGGCTAATTTATTATTTATTGGCTTATTTTTTTGTGTTTATCTGATATTCAATTGAAAAGTATTCCCAGTATATCTAATTGCATGCAATTAATATAACAAGAATCTTCCTGCATACAAAATAGTTTATAATCTAAAAGGCAAAGCAATAAAAACAGGAAAAGAAAAGGAAGAACAGGGAAAAATAATAATAATCACACATTCTAAATGTAAATAATAGTTCATATAATAAATGTATGGATTAGAAGCAGCTCAGGGAAAATCCCAGTATAATGATCCTACCTCTAGTTTCTTTCTTTATCTTCTGATCAATAGCAAGATTTCAGATTGTATGGAAAAGCTCCCTATTCAGCTACCGCACTTGTACTGCAAAAATTCAAACAACGTTTAGATAGTAGCAAAGATGAACAAATAAGCAGAAATATCTGTTTCACTGCCATTTATGGTAAACAACAACTTTAAACCTCAGTTACAGTTGCCTAACTTTACATATAAAATGGTAAGCATAAGTATGAGAAAGTGGGGCTCTTCAAATATTATAGCAAAATGAATAAAATGGAAATCTTTCCATATGTTCATTATACCTGCACTAAAATAATGCATCCAAAATCAATAAGGAATATTAATTACTGGCCTTATTTAAAGTTGCTGGACCTCTTCGGTTAAGGCAATTTATAGTGTAAGCATGAGACTAGTGGATATACACAACATTAATAGTTGTTCATGATTAGCTTTTAGGATTGACTGGAAACCTCTGTACATTTATCTGTACTTTGTAATTCTGATTATTGGTTTTTTTTCTACTTCTCAGAATAATTTATTAGAAACAATGCGTACATATTCATAAATAGTCCTAATAAAACTGTGCCTTTAGACACAGAAAATTAATTGAATATTGTTTATACTCCATACCATTGACTATCATCAGAAGATTAATTAAACTATATATCAAACTAGCATACGACATTCCCCAACAGTTTCATATATGTGTTAAAAAGCAGAGGAAAAAAGCACCAATCCCTGTAACATAGTGTAAATCAGGGGCTACTAGGCCAACTTCTCATTCCAAAATAGACTATTCATTGAAGGGTAAAATCATTGTAAAACAGTACCTACTATCACCAACTCCCATAAAACTATAAGATATCATGGTCAATAGTGTTCAACAGCCAACCCGGGCTTTAAAAGCATTAGAAGAGGTATCCAGGCCTGATAGAAATAATCTACAATACCAAAATGCCTTAGTTCCATATCCAGGCCTGAAGCCTATAATAGACAAACATAATCTTCCTTTTAGAGAGCTGCATAGTTAATTTGTACTAAGCTAAAGGATTTTGTTTAAAGGAGCACACCACAATCTCCTTTACAGTTTTTGGCATCTCTATTCATGTAGGAAGCATTAACAATTTAGATCCAGATGGCCACTATTCCACTTGCAACAGCCTGGATGAAAAGGGATCAAGGCAGAGATGGGCCAGGGCCCTCCAACAGTCATGAGCTACCTTTGTAGTCCGAGATAAGCTGTAGAACAGCTGGAGCCTGCTCCTGATGTGCACATGTGCAGAGCTGTCAGGAGAAGGGAACAATTAAGGAACAGAGGTCGACTCGAGAGTAAAGGCACAAGGGGATGCTGAATGGCCCCTCCCATAAGAAATAAATAGGAGCAAAGGGAGAATGGTGTTTGCAGGAGACAATTTGTTATTTGAGAGACTCCTTGCCAAGTATTTTCTTATATAGTGTTGCATCTGAAAGCTATTGACCCCGGCAACTATCCAAGGACTGATAAGGTCTGTGTTTGCAATTTACCGTTGAAAGACTGTTTGCTGGGACTTTGATGGATATGAATGTTACGAATTCTCATTAGACAAATAAAAAGGGTTTTTTGGGGGGGACAATCTGTTTCGTGATTTGGTGAAGCCTAGGTCAGAACAAAAGCAGAATAAAACTAAGGCTTTTGATTTAAGTGTGGAGACATTTATTTGACCTGAAAAGTCATCCAGGATTTTGGATTTATCTAACACATTATAGCTTATGGTTTGCCAATGAGTCTTTTGGGCAGTATCTTTCTAACTGTTTCCAAGACAGTTTTTCAATCTGAATAATATGTATCTTCCAAAATTCCTGAAGCTGACATTTGTAGATATCAAGTCTTCTTCACACAAACAAAGAAGAGGTTAGGTTTATTGAACCAACATATGTTGATGGTTGATGATATGGTTGGTAACAGCATTTTAGCTGGAATTTTGCCAATATAAAAACAGAAGATTTCAGCTTTTAGGGGAAAAAAATGTAAAATATACTTCAACAAGTATTGAAGTGTATGAAGAAAACTGTCTAATTTGTGACCATACAAATATAATACAACTGTCAAATTATTTATATGTATACTCAAATGTCTGTGTATAAAAACAGAAATCTCTTTCTCTCACACACTGTATGTAATATTTTTATATGAAGTTTAATAAATCTTAGTCTGTTAGTGGGTAATTCAATTAGTGTCAGCTATAAAATGTATTTATCACTGCTTTTAATTCTATTCCATCTTCTGCATCTTTCCTTTTAAGTCATGACCACTGCATGCTTAAATTCTGGCACACTCTATGTAGGTACCTGAAACCTTATGTTTCTACAGGAATTTCAGGCTGTCCACTGATTTCTCAAGGAACAAGTAAACCATGCCAAGGTTTCCTTGGCATGTTGGAAATCTCTTCTGCCTGCACTTTCTTCTCTGGTGAAGCTTAATTTATTTCTCTCCACTGGCTCTTTAGCAAAGTAAGGTGTACAAGTACACATTGATTATCATAAATTTCCACAGAAAGTGGGGAGGAACAATAGTAGAGTTTTGCAAGTATGGGGGAAGGCAAAAGAATTATTTTGAAAGATGAATAAAAAGTTAGTTCTCACACAGTCAGTAAAAAAAATTATAATAGCAAATATGATCATTGCAAAAACAAAAGGCAGATGGCAACCAGCCAGAACATTTAAATAAAGAGACCAAGCAATATGTTATGTGGAACAGGAAGAAGAAAAAAATGCAAAAGTAGTTGGATATTGCTTCTATTAATAGGACTTGTTCTTGAATCTGGTGGTTGATGAAATTCTTAGATTATGGATTTCTATGTTTCAATTTATTGTAAGCTTGTATAAGTAATTTCTATCCAGCTGTTGGGTAAAGATTGAGAAAGATTGTTCCTTCTGCACTGAAAGTATTACACTGAATTTCTACATACTGTATCTCTCATCTGAGGCTGAAGGTAGTGGCAGGACAGGTGTATGAAAACAGATGTATGCATTCCATGATTAGGAAAGAAGATTGGAAACTAGGATATGTCTTCAGACTGTATCAGTAACCATATGAGAAATATCAGTGGAGAAATGAGCCAAGTAATTATGTGCAAATAGACATGGGACGCAGTGGTTCAGTGGTTAAGCTGCTGAGCTTGTTGATCAGAAAAGTTAGCTGTTTGGCAGTTCGAATCCCTAGTGCCACATAATGGAGTAAGCTCCCATTACTTGTCTCAACTTCTGCAAACCTAGCAGTTCGAAAGCATGTAAAAAATGTAAGTAGAAAAATAGGGACCACTTTGGTGGGAAGGTAACAATGTTCTATGCTCTTTAGTCATGCTGGCCACATGACCACAGAGACATCTTCGGACATTGCTGGCTCTTCAGCTTTTGAAATGGAGATGAACACTGCCCCCTAAAGTCGGGAACAATGAGCACATATGTACGAGGGGAACCTTTACCTTTAGGCTGACATCAAACAAGTTGTTTTTCTGATAAATAATGAGGCAACAAAGCATATTTGTTCTCCGTGTTTCCGTGAAACATTGTTTCACTAACTACAGAAGATGAACACAGAATAGAATTGTTGAACCAATAGATTAATTTTAGCATTTCAAGAAAGTGCTTTAAATGATGATATTTGTAAAAAATGAAATGATTGGGTAACCTACTATTCTAGAAAGCTTGTTGAATTCTTGTCAATAGTTATGACAGTTAAAGCTTTCTCAACTGACAGATTTTATTACTATGGAAGATTCTGTTAAACTCTTGGAAACTTACATCGCTAGAAAGCAATATTTACCTAAAGTATTTATTTAATAAGCTTGTAGAAAAAAAGGAAAGTTACAGAAATATCAATAATTGAATCATTTTAGAAGCTCACATTTCAGGTTGTTAAGCAGATTCTTTTTCAGACTTTTATTCATGATCTTTGTATCAATTGGTAAAGAGACTTTTCTCTTCACTGATAAACAAGGTGTGTCCAGATGGTCAGCATGACATTTCTCTCAGGCTTTGAACATAGCATTACAGATTCATAGATCAATTCAATTCAATTCAATTCAATTCAGCCTTTATTATAAGTGCACAACATATGTGCAATGAGATTGGCTGAGCTTCCCTTAGTGCACCCCCCCCATCATAAATACATAGCAATAACTCACAATGAAAGAAAGAAAATACTTAACCCAATAAATTATACCAACAATACACAATCCTCTCTATATATGTGTGCCTAATATTATATTATGATGTATTGCATCAATATGAACATGTTGCGCCGGCCCTGAAAGTCTATCACACTACATACTTAGGACGTTACGTTGCATTCAGGTGTCTGATGGCCAACGGATATAACTATTTTCATGTTTTATTTGTGGTTTTCTTTAAAATGAATATGAACTGCAGTTTCCATAAACTTCAAGTTACTAATAGCATGCAGAGTGGGAGTCATTAACCTTATGACATATACATCTAGCAGATTCTGTATTGATAGGTTCAATTCATCTCATCTGGGAAAGATAATGAAATAGATTTTGTTTTTTTAATGGTAAGACAATAGTTAAAGGTTAATATTTATGTAAATAAAATTTAAAATAACTTATGTTATGATAAAAGCATATAACATATAAACTAAATGTTATAGGGAGTGTAGCCAGCACCCAAGGATGGATTGTGAATATTTATTTCTCCTTATTCTTACTCTAGCCCATTATTGGACAGTGAGAGTATATAGTCTTGGTATAACAATGAGAGAAGTGTATGTGTATAGTTATCAAATGGCTTCTTCTAATAAAGAACAAACATAATTCTAAATACTCTGATATTTCATGGATATACATGGGTAATCATTTATTATTATCTTAACTGATAATGAAATCATAACTTAATTAAATTAATTATGAAAAACCCCAGTCTTGAAAATATAATTATTAATAATATAAACGGTTAAACTGTAGTATATCACAGTTTCATCATTAATGAGCTTTAGCACAGAGCCTGATTTAAAATTACTTTTTATAGTCACAAATACAATTTGATGGAGCCAGAAATCCCCACAGTATCTGCATAGATTTAATTCAATTTAATTTAATTTCCTGTGGTGACTACTCTTTTGTCAGATGCAGAACTGTGATCACTTCATTAATTTCTTTCTCATTGTTCTTCTCTTTGTAATAATACAGGCATTTTGTTCAGTTCCAAAGTTGAACTGGCAATAAAGATGTCTGAATACAGCCTTGATACCTACAGTATATGCAGGTAGCAACCATGTCAACTATGCAATCAGGCCTCATTGTAGACATTTTTTCTTCTCAATGCAAATTGTTCCTGTAATCTAGTGATTTGCTCCATTAAAATAAAATGGGAACCTAAGCATAGGCAATGTTAAAGTGAAATGATGATGTAACCATATTTGGAATATCATGCGCATCCCTGAACACTTCATTTAAAAAATAATATTGTAAAATGAGAAACAGTACAAAAAACGTGCACCAAAAATGATCAAGAGGGTACAGTAATTTCTCTGTAAAGTAAGATTATGCAGGTGTTTATACAAAGGAAAACAGTGAAGATAACGAAAGACAAATACAAAATTATGTGTAGTGATTGAAAGTGCAGAAAAAGTATTATCTTTTCCCCATATTGAAACTCTTTCAATTTTCCTACTATTTCTTATAGGAATATTAACTTATTGTAAAATAAGTGTTAAAAATCACAAAACCTCCACAAAATTGTAAGTTACTTATTTTGGCCATATCACGTAAACAAACTCACTGGAAAAGGCAGTTGTGCTTGGAATGGTTAACATTAAAAGGAAATGAAATAGCCAAAATGTATAGTGGCTAGACACCATTAATGTTGACACCAGCCAGTGAATAAAACTAATGAAAGAAGCTGAATAAAATTGGAAAATGTAGAGAGAGCATAATAGTGTTAACGTATTCTATTCTAGGATAGCATTAGAATTGTATTTTATGTTTTGACTTGCCATTTTTATTTATTTATTACATTTTTATTCCATCCATCTCACTGATACAGTGAATCTTATTGCAATGTGGATTTGTTGGTATTCTTTTCTGATCCATGTGTTGCCATCACTATTTTTTAAATTAAGGAGTATATTACACAGAAAAACTGATACAACTATCCCAATACAAAAATACATTGAATGTGTACTGTATAGGAGGGGTCTCCAACCCCCGGTCCGCGGACCGGTGCTGGTCCGTGGCTTCATAGGAACCAGGCCGCAGGGCCGGAAAGGAGGAGGAGGAGGGAGCATCGGACAGGACAGCTGGGCTGATCGGACGGCGAGAACTGCTGCTCGGGAGCAGCAGCCGCCACAACAGCCGCCCGCAGAAGCCACCGAGGGACACTTTTCAGCCACACGGGCGAGGAGGGAGGGGGCGTGCAGCGCCTGGATGGACTGGGCTGCACTTAGGGAGCCGCAGCCTTGGGTCCTTCATCCGCTTGTCCGCTCCTGGCTCGCTGACATGCCGGGCTTTCTGCTGCTGGGGGGAGGGAGAGAGGGAGAGACTTACACACAGAGCAACAGACAGAGAGAGCCAGAGGGGGAGGAAGGGAAAGACAAACAGAGAGAG
>JAPKID020004673.1:0-11547 GCA_026931265.2 Tropidonophis doriae | reverse complement strand
ATGTACAATCCTTGTTTTATTGATTGCATGTAATATTCTAATTTTCTGAGATTGTGGATTTGGGGTTTTCATGAGCTCTCCGTCATAATCATCACAATTATGACAAATCATGGCTTGAACTATCTTGCTTTGCATGTAATGAGTCTTATCTCATATAAGTTTCACCTTTTAAGTTGTATTACTGAAATAAATGAACTTTTGCACGATATTCTAATATTTCGAGTTTCACCTGTAGGTGGTTTCACAATTGCAGAAATCTGATCGGGCAGGTTGATGGCATGACAGTTGGACCACCCCTAATAGATAGAATCAATGATTTGAGTAATTTGCACTGAAACATTAAGGGAATTAACTTTAACAAACAGTTTTGCTAATGAAGAATTTTAAGACCCTTGTTACTGCACCTCTTCCTCACAAGGAGCCAATATTTTCAAAAAGAGGTATTGAACTAGAACTGGTTAAATCTTAAATTTCGCATTTGACACTTCTTTAAGTGATCCTAGTTTCATAAGTGATTAACAAAACAGGACTAAAAAAAGAAAAAAATAGCTGTTAATTCTTTTTATATTGTATTATACTATATTCATATACAATATAATGAAGTGGATGCTGTAAGTTTGCTTAGTCAAAAATAAGTATTGCTGAATTCAACTGAGTTTTCTCTTAGAAAGTTGTGTTTAAGTCTACAACCTGATCACTTGAAAAAGTGCAATGTTTGAATCTCAACTTAGATCATTGGAAGTTATGGGACTTGATTTAGTAATTTTAAGATCCACTGATATTACAGATAGTCCTCAACCTATGTCCATAATGGCGCCTGCTAATCACAATCATAACTCATGAAAGTCAGAAAGCATATCATCATGTTACCAATCTAATTTTATAACTTTTTTTTGTGATGGTTGTTAAGTGAATGCAGCAATTGTTAAGCAGATGTGGTCATTGTAAAGCAAACCCATTGTTCACTATGGGTTGTTTTTGTCAAAATCTGGAAGCAACTGGCTTTTGGCACAAGCATTGTAAACTGGAGTCATGTGATGAGACACTGTAAATAATCATAAAAGTGGGCTGGTTGCCATGATTGAGGGCTGCTATCAGAACTTTGGATTGGGCTCATATCTTGGGTGGGGGAGAGGGGGCTCTGTTGTAATTTCAAATAGTTGCTAAGTGACCTGTCAAGGACAACCTGTAATTTCTCATTATTTAATATGGGGTTTATGAATTAATATTTGCCATATTTTTCAGAGTATAAAACGCACCAAGATTTAGAAGAGGTAAATTAAAAAAAAAAGTTTTTGCAGTCTGTAAACCTCCCCCAAATGGCCCATTTTTTGCCCCTTTTTGCCCTTCCCAGTCCCCAGGATACTCTGGAAGCCTCCTAAAGGCTATGCATTCCCATTTTTGCAAAGGGAGCGGGATTTCAGGAGGCCAAAAATGCTATATTCAGTGTATAAAACGCACCCAGATTTTCACTTTCTTTTTTGAAGGAAAATGGTGCATCTTATACTCCGAAAAATACGGTACATCCCATTGTTTATAACTTTACTATAATTATAATTTGCTTGCAATTACAATGTTAAGATATTCCTAATTTAAAAATATGTTTTATTTGTATGGAACATTTGAAGGAAATTGTTTCTGGAAAAAGAAAGAGAGAGAAAGAAGGAGGGAGGGAGAGAGAGAGAGAGATTTTCCAGAGTATAGTCTTTAAATGGAAGTAACTATAGAGCAAAAGTGTTTTGTATTATCACTAAACTAGATTAATGTAAAAGTGAGTCTAAAGTACGTAGCATTTCCCCTTTCACTTCTTAAACATCTTATTTGATTTACTAAGCTGAAAGAGGCTCCTTTTAACAACTTGTTACTTCTCTTTGATGATTACACAGCATTTCCCATCCTTTTTTGGGGGCTAAACTTTACACAAAGGAAATAGTAGAGTGGAATGAACTGCAATTATGTCTACATTTGCTATGTCCAGTAAATACAGAAGGATTTGTGTCTGTATATATTTGTACATCTCGACTAATATATTACCATGGTAAACATGCCCACACATCAGACAAAACTATAGCCTGTTAATAGATTTAATATTTCTTGCCTTTTTATTGATTTTTTAAAGTTTTGTTTTAATTTTCTATGCTACCCATTTGGAGTTGGGCAGCCAATACATTTCAATCAATAATAATAAATAGTATAATGTGTTTTACTGAATCAGGCACAACTAACTGGATTCACCAAATATGCTAAAATGTTAGCCATGACTTTAAAGCCACAGTGGCTGAGTTCACATTACATAAAGCTGAAACCAAACAGACATCAATTCAATCTAATATGCGAAACAGGCGTGTTTTTGCTTAGAGTGTTTTTCTTAACACTCTAATGTCAGGTATAAAACAATCCTTCCAGAGCAGATATCTTTTGTATGTGGAAAGGTACCTCAGGCTTTCATAGATTTTAACATTCTAATTGTGTTTCTCCTCTTTCTTTTCTTTACAGTGTGAAATAAGTAACGGAAAAACAACTTTTGGGAAAAATAGTATGCCTCATTCATAAAAAAAATTCTTAATAATTGGGTCTGAACATTTGTGATATTGCCAATTGCCAATTAGTCATTACTTTGTCAATGTAAAGTGTGCTTTAATATATCTGCTGAATGACATAAAGCTGTATAGATGATATTCAGGGTAACATTTTCTTTTTAATATTACTATCTCAAAAACTGGACTGGAAATTTGAAATATGATAAACTTTAAAGCAATCAGCCAGAAATGTGCGTAAGACATGCAAAACTAAAACTGCAAGGTGGATTAATTTTTTAAAACCTTTTCTGCTTTACTGATCTAAGAGAAAGGTACCAAGCACGGCGTAACATGCTCTTTTTCAGTGAGTTTACACATAAACACATGCTTTATTGCTATAAAAAGCAATCTATAAATTTAGCAAAGCAATGGATATTGATATTGATTTTTCTATGTTAACAATAGCATACTTGAACTACAACAAGAACTTTATATTACAGTAAATATTAAGAATGATAAATAGAAAGCAAAATGCATATTCAAATCTCATTTTGCAGTGAGATTAGAATACTCTCAATCTATAGCAGATATAAAAGAGGTTATTTACTTTGCCTTCCAGCACCTATGTGGAGTTAAAGTGTTTTAAATTTAGTTTTAAATATATTTGAATAACTAATATAACAAAACAGATATGATTTTTAAAAAATATTGTATTTTGGTTATTTTTGCTTTTGCTTATGAACAGGTATTTTATAAATATTAAAAGAAGTTTGTCATATGTCACAGACTTACATTGTCCTTAGGCCTTGGGGTAGTCTTCTGCGTAGAAATAATTTTTACCAGTTTTTGAACAGAAAAATCATATAATGTTAATTTTAAAGTCCCACATGAAAATATGTAAAAACTAGTGCCCGATATTTGGGAACAACTTAAACTAAAATTTGAATGGAAAAACTTATTTAAAGTTCTTTATTACCCATTCTGCCGATTAATTAAATGAAATCAAATATTTATAAGAATGTAATTTATAGAATCATATCAATACTAGATCTCACTTTGATTTAAATGTTACTTGTCTACTGTAAAAATCTATGTACAAGCACTTTCTTTGTAGCTTTTTTCGGTGAGGGCTCACTGGGAATCTCATTAGTTTCTTGACAATGTTTATATGCTCCTCTGTCTTCCAAATAACACGTCATCTCCTGAATTTGAAGCTATAAATTTGCTTAGTATATAAGCGCAACTCAGGTCTCAAGGCTTCCAGATTTATGTGGCTCTTGAATGATCATGGCATTGGAGTTCCCCAAACCCATACTCAGCATCAGGTTGTATGCTGCATTGCAGAAAGAATATTATATGTTGAGGCATAATAGAAATAAAGGGCCCACAAGACCAACAGAATTTGTGAATCCTTATTTTCCCCCAAATAGAAAACTGCTAGTACCTAATATCTAAAGATGTTCTTACTCCACAATCTGTTGCCGCACAGATAATAGCCGAACCCCAATTCTCTGATGTATATCATTGAACCACTGCTCCCCTTGAAGAGAGCAAAGAGGTATTAATGGTTTGCAGGACATACTTCTTCATCATCAGCCCATTCCCTTGTTCCCTTTACAATAAAACTATTGGGGAAAAGTGTGTGGTAGCTGTTAGTGATTCCACAGAGCTGGTCAGTTAAGTATTTCAGTAGTTTATGTGAATTCTTTTCCTGTTCACGAATCATTCATTAACAGATATACTGATTTCTGTGAATGTGTATTCTTTTAAATTTTTGGCCAAGTGCTATGGACTTGGTAAATTCTTTGCAGACTTTTATCCTTGATTATTACATCTCTTTAGTTCTGGCTGCAATGATTCTATCATTAGAATCAAATCTGATTTCCTTTGCTCCTTGATTCAATGCGAGGGGCTTTTTCCAAGGAGGAAGATCCATAGAAAATGGTGAATAAGTGATACCAGTATGTACACGTGACACCTCCTTTCCATTTAGAAAGCTTTAACTAGCAAAATTGTTTCTGAATGTAAAAAATGAAACCAAATGCCTTCTAATGTCCTGTCTTATGAAGCAGATATGTGTCAAAGTAATTTTTCAT
The DNA here is from genome assembly GCA_026931265.2 of Tropidonophis doriae. NCBI lineage: Eukaryota > Metazoa > Chordata > Lepidosauria > Squamata > Natricidae > Tropidonophis > Tropidonophis doriae. The sequence continues at coordinate 6,932 of JAPKID020004673.1, read as the reverse complement.
ATTGCCATATTCTTGTGCACATATTACATGAACATTAAGCATTATTGCCATTTCTGATGTTAATTAGGAAGGAGTACAAAGCACAACAGTTTCCCAAACAATTGTGTCAACAAAAACATATTTTGCAAGAATGTTCATGAATAGTAAAAAAAAAGAAGTATGAACATGGATAAACCAAACAGTCAGTTGAAAACTGAATGAATGTTCGTGAACACTACAGGAATTTGACCAGCTCTTACCCTATTCCACTGCTGACTTCTCAATTCATGAATTTCTTGTTTAAAGGAATTTGTTGAAATTAAGGGGTGGTTAGATGCACCTGAAATTCATGTATCGAGTCAGTTTCAATTTACAATATTTCTTTTTAGAAATTTTGAAGAAAAGAGATGCAACCTGATGGATACAATTTGAGGAAATGAGCTCCAATCTGAATCTCATTTCATGTATTGGTGATTTTTCGTATTTGTTTTTTAATCTAAATACTACACAAACAGCATGCTATTATTAGCTGTTCATCTCACTAGATGGGTTCTTTTATCGTTATTAAAAAGCTGTTTCCTCTTATGTTTCCATGAAGTGGCAATAAACATACTCTAAAAATAACGTTTGAACAACATGCAGTTTGAATTAGGTTGTATGCAGAGAGTAAATTCATATTTTCACAGAAACATTTTGAGTTTCACTACTGATTTCAGTACAGTCACAAATTCAACGACTAACTTTAAGTAAGACAAATAAACAGGGATAAGACATAAGAATCTTTTCTGAGATAGGAATTAAGACAGGATCCTGACTTACCCAGAAAGCAACCGAATAATAATGCATGATTTGTGTAGATAATGCTGGAATTATTTTAACTCTATTGAGAATTATTAGCTAGTGTGGGGGAAAAAAAGAATCAATTGAATTGTTTGGTTAATTAGCCATTTAACAGGTTTAGTCCAATTAAGGAGATTATATTACATTTAAAGACTATAAAAATATCTCTGTACAGCTCAATTAATAATTACTTTTGAATGCTACTAATATTTTAATGGTTCACTGTAAAATAAATGAGACCTGGTCTTATTTGGAAAAGCGATGCTAGTCAAATATGACCAGCTGAATGAAAGCCTAAAAATGTAGCCTGTGTATATTCCATTCATTTTGACGAGAACTGGTTTTGCCCCCTATTAATGTCAATACTTAGATCAGATTTGTTTTTTTCAGCACAGCATGCTGTTTTAAACAGCTGCATCACATAAATTTTGTTCATGAAATAAAAATAGAAGAAAATCAAACCAAATTAACTAACTTTGGAAGTTCCTATTAGCAAAATGTGCTTTATTTAAGAACAAACTCCTCAAATTGGCTAGAAAGTAAAGTAATATAAATCACCCTGCTAATATGTAGCGTTAAAAAAAAGGCTTCTATTTAGCTAATGAAATATTTTGCTTATCGACTACCGATAAATATGCAATTGTATGAAAGGGCAGCATTTTTGCATGGATTGATCATTCTCCACAGGACATGCATGGAACATTCATTAGAGTTAGGCATGCATTTTGTTTATCGTCAAGCATCTTCTCATTTTTTCCTTACCCTCATCCCTTCAAATCTTGATAAGGCTCTTAAAGGTCTCAATGCTCTCAGTGTCCTAAGGGATTTAATGGCACCAAGTTCTGAATAACCCAGCGCATTTGCTGTTAAACTTATCAAAGATACCTGTGGGGTGGAGAAAAAAAAAGATAAATGAAATTATCCTTTGTATCTTTTTGTGTTTAAAGCTGTAGCATTTTTTTTTTTAGCAACGCATACTCTGAAGGAACTATAGAACAGGAGGCATCCCAATGCTAAGCAGGTTCTTCCATGAACTTGAAATCCTTCAACATCAGGTTTGTACTAGGGCAGTGATGGCTAATCTTTTTGTTGTTAGGTGCCAAAAATGCAAGCTTTCGAGTGCGGTAATGCCCGTGCATGCTGGTACCCATAATGCTAAATGCCTCCCCCCCCCCATGCACGCTACACTGCTGGTGTGCTGCTTGCTATTTGATATTTCCTCCAGGGGGTCAGGGGAGGTCATTTTCGCCCTCCCCAGGCTCCAGGAAAGCTTCTGGAGCTGAAAAACGGTCCTACCAGAAGTTTGGAATTGGATGTTTTCATTTCCAAACAAGGGCCATTTGCTCTGGAGCTGACATAGGGCAATGTTTCATGTGCTCGCAGAGATGGCCATGCCATAGATTCGCCATCACGGTACTAGGTTATGTAGGGGTGGGAGAAATCAATTGCTAGCACAATTTGCTAAACTTGGGGTTTTTTTAAATTAAGATTTATTAAATGAGCCATGACTGGGTTTATACAAGTTGTTTTAGCCTTTCAGTATGCCAATTTTTCATTATATACACTGGAATGCTAATATGATTAATCTGGCTAATCTTTCATCCTAGTAATATCAGCCAAACATCAGCCAATCCTAGGGTTTGTGTTTTTTTTGCAGGATTCAGGAGCTAGAGTATGGTGCAATGGTGCAATTCAGCTGGTTCTATCTGTTTTGTAGTGGCATTGGCAGGAGGCTCCACCCACCTGCCCGGATGTGCTCACGTCCCATTTCTAACGTTCTGGGCATGCGTGAAAGGTCCTGTGTATGTGCAAAGGTGGTGCTTGTGCACTCACATTTGCAAATCGGTAGCAAAGTTAAGTGAATTTCACTCCTGGTGTGGTCTCTAAGGAAATGTTACATAGACTATTTTTATAAATTGTTTGGAGAGAGGACTATGATCTGACTTCCTTTTTTTTTAAATAACAGACTCTGATCTCCTGAAATATTACATAGAAAACTAGTTTTCTAATGGCATATTGATCAAAATGAGCAACAACTCATTTTGCTAAAAGAGAACAAGTTGTGGCATTTTTATAGAGTTTAATTAATTAATTAATTAATTCCCCCCCTCATAGCAAGAAAATTGATTCTGACAGTGGATTATTATGTAGCCCAAACAAGGTTATCCCAAATAGCAGGTGTAGGTGGAAACTTTAAATGGCCAAAGTAAAATGATACAAAGAGAAAATCAAAAAGAGAAGGTAGAAACCTGGGAAAGTTAACGAAATGAAAAAAAACTTTAACAGACTACTGGGGCATATGGAGAGGAAGCTGGCTAGCTGGCTGAAATCATAAACAAGGTTATTTATATCATGATTGTCCAACTTTTGGGCTTGCCTCGGCTGCATCAAGTGAAGAGGAATTGTTTTGGACCACATATAAAATATGCTATAGTTAATGTATATAAACCACATAATAACATTAAACATTTATGATCTTGTGAGGCTGCATTACTAGCTGTCTGGGGTGTCCAGTAGTCTTCGGGCTTTGGATTGGACCTTCTTGTTTTATACTATAAAATTTTACTACAGATTCTACTTGTAGACGTAAATAATATGAAATACCTACATCAACAATCAAGAAATCCAGCCAGCACCAGGCATTAGTAAAGTACGTTTGATATCCATATGCTACCCATTTCAGAAGCATTTCAAGAATGAAGATGTAAGTGAAGACTTTGTCAGCATATTCCAATATGGTCTTGATAGTTTTCCTCTGTTCTATGTATATGTCTTCAAAGGCCTGCAAATGGTAACCCACAAGATTTAATCTATATTATAATGGAATGATTTTTTTGTGTGGGTAACTCCCAGATTACATTATCCATGGCTGAATTTGGTGGGAAATTGTCAAATAATGATAACTGATTTCAAATAGGATATTGATACTCCCATGCAATGGCTGAAATCTAATAAAGTTGTATTAAAAATGCTGAAATGCCCCTCCATGGCACTGCCCATTAGTGCAGTTCTCAATGGCAAAAGCATTTCTTTAAATCTACCCACAGCATTGTACCTTCCCCTCCTCCAGTTATAAAGGATGTAATCCATTCAATGGCTTCTCCAGTTCCCAAAAATGTTTCATTTGATTTTGTTTCAGACATTGCAAATAGTTTTATAATTATAATGTAACCCTCCCCCTTCCCATTTAATTTTTTTTCACTTACCAGTGCACCACTACTAAGGAGAATCATAAAGACAATGAAGGTTTCAAACCAGTTGTGTTCAACTATTCGGAAACAGGTTTTTCTGAGATTCCACCATTGCTTTCCTCTTCCATCTTCTACACTAACTTGACAACACTTGAATCTTCGTACGCAACCTAAAATATATTAAATGTTAAAAAAGCGAAAGAGAAACACAAAATTACATTTCTTGATCTAAGACTGTCTGACAATGAACAGTAGCCTCTTCGTGATGTTTTTCCTATGTTATTATGTAGACTTACATCCTATCTTTCCATAAGGTCTATGTAGTGCAGGGGTGTCAAACTCGTGGTCTGCACGCCGGATGCAACACATGCTGTCCACGTCCACCACCATCCCCAGTTAAGCAAAGGGGGAAAACGTTGCGATACATCACATGATGACACCATGCCATCGCAAGTTTGACACCCCTGATGTACTTCTTTGTTCTTCAACTTTCATTTACTATACATGCATAATATAGACTGAGCAAGACAGAGTGACTGTCCTAGAGTCATCTAGTTTGTCATTTGTAGCTAGGTAGAGTAGAACCTCATGTCCCAGCTCCTAATCCAACCTCTGTAACCACCAAGGTGTATACACCTGAAACATGCTTTGTATTCTTTTCAAATGTGTATGTCTTCTAGGAATAAACTAACAAAAATGTTGGATACTTAATTTTCCCTGACCTTCTGTAAAACAAGCTTCAGGTTCGAGAGCTTCCTCAGGTTCTACCACGGGTTGTTCTTCAGCAGGCATCCCAATATCAACTGTGCTCCCTTCTGATGATGAGCTAGAAGAATTTAGTTTCTGTCAAAGGAGGGAAAAAAATGTTGTTAACACAGTCTAAAACAACTGACTAAAAAGCCCCCAGCCACCATTAGATGTCCTTTTAAGATGTTACACGGCCTCTTTGGAAAAACGTTAATAGGAACATTATTCTGAAATAGATGCCAATTTAGCACAGGGATGGACAAAGAAGGATTTACTCTCACTATCAGGTAAATCTGCCCTCAGTAAACAGGTCTGTGAATGTTTAGTGATTTCTTAATGATATCTGGGAAATTCCATTTCTGAGGCAAAGGTAATTAAAGCCTAATGCTAAGTTATGATTACACAACAATAGCATTGTGCCTTGAGGAAAATAACAGCACTTTACACAATAGCTGGTAAAGAATTAGTAACCAGAGAACAATGATGGTTGAATATCATATAGAACATTTGAAGTACAGAAAGAAGGAAGCACCTTAAACTGGAAATCTCCTGGAGATAGACTGCATTAATGATTACTGCATTAATTATATTGAAAGAACTAAGGACTAAAGAAGTAAACGACAGAATATGAGAGGGGATAAAAAATGTAGGAGTTCAAATAAAAGCAGAGAGGAAGATTACTGGTGAAAATGTTCATGATAACTCCAAAATAATAGAGATAAAAGCCTGTGGGAGGGAAGAGAAAATGAAAAGAAAGAACAGCTGATTAGATAACCGTTTTCTATCTCTGATCTGTCATCCAGTGTCTCTTTTTCTTTTTTCTTTTTTTGCTTTCTTATAAAGATGAGGAATCAAATACACAAGAAGAATCCAATTAAGCAGGAAGGAGAAGATGGAAAATACAGCTGCAATCAGATCTTAAAAATAATCAACATCTAAGCATGCAATGTTTTATGTAGCCCTATAAAGTGGTTAAAAAAAAAATCAGTTTTTACTGGAAAGCGTGCCATACTTAAAAAAAAATAATACTCTGAATTCTCCCATTGCAGTAGTTATTTTTTTTAACTAGTTATGTTATTAATGGATTTCTATCATCATTACAGACCAGGGAATACTTTGCCACAGATTTTAACTGGTTGCACTGTAGTACTCAGGGGATCACCCCCCACAAAATGGTGCCAGTCTAAAATTGGCTCTAGGTCTGGTCAAAGCAGACGATTTCAAAAATGGAGCCTGCCTTTTTTGGCTGCCTGAAATGGGAGCTCAGCTAATTTGTCATATGAGAATTTGTGACTTGCCTGTTCTCCCTTTGGTAGAAACCTGTATCTGTTCTTACTTCCAAGCTCCTGGACTTAAGCAAGCTATTCTGATTCAATATGGTTGCTTTATATATTAAAAAAAATATATCTCTGGTATTTTGCACATCGCTAGATTCAGGCCAAAAAGCAGAGGAAAACAGGACAACTGTGATCAATTTTAATCTCCCCTCCCCTAATATCTCTTGCTTTGTCTGAGTTGTGCTGGAAAGCGTGACAAGAACCTGAAAACCATTATAAGTATCTAGATCAGTGGTTCTCAACCTGTGGGTCAGGACCCCTTTGGGGGTCGAACAACCTTTTCATAGGGGTCGCCTAAGACCATCAGAAAACACATATTTTCCAAAGAATACTGAAAACATAAAATAATTTTATGGTTGGGGGTCACCACAACATGAGGAACTATATTAAAGGGTCTTGGCATTAAGAAGATTGAGACCCAAAGATCTAGTGATCTAGACTGCATTTTAAAACAGGATTTCTGAAATTTATTTGTTGCACTGAGAATTTACTGAGGATTTAGTACTCTAGCCACTATAACAATACACTAAAGTTACAAATATTGAGGGACACACACATACATTTCTAATATGGTATAATTATATCTGGGAATGTAATTATATGCAAGTGGTGATGGTGACAAGGTATCTTGGACATTTCCTTCCTTCCTTCTTCATTTCCTTCCTTCTTCCCCCCTCCCCTCCCCCTTCTCTTATTACTATTCCTGTGGAGTCCTCGGACTTACGACCAGCTGAACCCTTTTTCAAATTCCAACCGCTGCTGCGTCTGATTGGCTAAGACGCGGCTGGTTTGAATTAGTGGATTCAGCTGTCTGAGTTTCCCGCCCAGAGAGAGTATT
>JAPKID020004672.1:0-11547 GCA_026931265.2 Tropidonophis doriae | reverse complement strand
GGGAAAATATTTTTTTTTGTATGAAGAATTGATATTTGTATTATGTTTGATGGAATAATAAAACTTTTTTCACAAAAAAAATGACTCAAAAATAACATAGATTGTAGCAAGTTGAAGGATGGGCTGTACCAATGCTGCACTCTTCATGAATGGGAAAGTTTATGTTAAAAAAGAGTATACCAATTATGAAACTATCCCTCAAAAGCCATCTAACTACTCAAGAATATCCTAAATTGGAGATTCCTATCAAATATCTTCTGCTATGATCACTAGACAGGAAAACAATATTTTAAAATGGTAGAACGATGTATCAAAAGGAGAGAGGGGGGGTAATTATCACAACTTCCCAATGTTGTTTAATTTATCTTGCAAAGTTTTAGAGGTGATTGGTGTTCTACTACAGAAATAGATTTCCCCCCTCATCTTCCCTGCATAGAATATTTGAGAATATTTAGCCATCTGCTGATTGTATGTAGAAGGAAAGCTCCCCTATTTCAGTCCCACCCAACCAACATAATCTGAATGCATATATACAAGATATAGATTACCTATCACAATCAGTTTCTATTGCAGCATGTTGTATAACAGTCTGATCCTTAAGATTTGATACTTAAGATTATAAGTGGCTTGATATATCCCTAGGAAGCTCTGGTTTAATGACTAGGGAAACTTAAGTATCAGCCAAGGAAAAGAGATTTCCATAAACAGGCAGAGTAGGAAATAATTGCAAAACTCAATTATATAAAGATTCCAGCTAGATAATTGCAAAGAAATGCAAAAGCCTCTTTGTAGTTATCCAATGGTCTTCTGGACATGTTAAGCTCCAAACCATTTTTTAAAATAAAAAATATCTTTTTTATTAAAATACAATGTGACAAAAAATTAAAAAGCATAGAAACATAGAAGAAACAGAAAAAAATATTATAAAAGATAAAGTGAAGAATAACAAAGTAAGAAAAAGATCTAAAGAAACAACTTCTCCCTTGGAGCAGTTATAAGCATAGCAATTACTGTTTCCATCCTCCTACATTGCATATAATTTTCTTCCCATAAACAAATCTTTTTAATCAAAAAATCCCCAAGTCACCAATTCATTTTTATCAATTCTCAGCAAAAGTCTGTAAAAGTTTTTTATAAAAATAATTGTAGTTTCCTACAAATAAGTCAATTTAGCCATTTCTGTAAAATGGAGCCATGTTCACAAACCATTCCTCCATTGTTGATGTTTCTATAGTCTTTCTCTCTGCATTTAAAACCTCACTGTAGTTACAATATATAAATCTAATTGTCCATGAGCTTTTTCTAGTTGAGTGCCCATAAGTTCTAATAAGAAAAGTTTTGATGTTATCTCTGTGTAAATATTTAAAACTCTCTCCATCACTTTTCACAAGTCCACCATGTGTGATAAAATATCGGTTCATGTTTTTCAGAGTTCCATGTTTAACATTTTTCTTCTCCTTCCTCACCTCTCCTCTTCCTGCCTATTCTCCTACTTACTTTCATATTTTGTATGTTATTTTATTTTATAATCCATGTTTTTCATCTTTTCAGCAGGGATTACAAGTATTTTTTATAAAAGTTAAACAACTTCTCTGATATTATAAACCAATGGCATATCATTGGTTTATAAAGTAATTGTAATATGAATTTCATATCTTTTAACTATTTTTCTTCCATTGATACATTTGAACATTATACTCCAATCTTTTTTTCCCTTATTAATGCAATACACCAAACCACCAAATTATCTCCATTAATACATTCTCCCTCTTAAAGAGTTCTCCAAAATTAGGACCAAATCATTGGTGAATGTCCTTAATTTATAGATTTCTTTTTTTTAAATTTTCACTTCAGTAATTCTTTGTTCTTGATCCCATATCTCTGTTCAAAACTAAGAATAAATAACAATGAGAAAATGGGCATCTCTTTCTTGTTCCTTTCTGCATTTTACAGGGGTTAACCTTAAAACTAATATTAGAAATGTTTTTATTAAAATACTTGGAGCATCAGGGTAAGAAACAAATTGTCGTAATATTTCTTGATGCAGAGAAAGCTTTTAACATTTCAACTGAACTGCTCTGTTGAAAATGTGAAAAGTACAGATTCTGAAAGATATTTCATTTTGGAATATGAAAGTTATTACATGGGTGAAATTGATATATACTTCTCAAAAAGCATAAATAATTGTGAATAGAGAAATGACCATTTGTTTCTTACCCTGATGCTCCAAGTGTTTTAATAAAAACATTTCTAATATTAGTTCTAAGGTTAACCGCTTCACACACACACACACACACACACACACACACACACACACACACACATTGGTCTTCGTAGATAAATCTTGTACAATATTTCCTGCTTTTTAGCTAAAATTGTCATAAACAATTTACAGAATTCAGTAATCATATTGGCTTGTTATTATTTAAGATGTAATCTTCTATACAATTCACAGTCTGGGACTGGTAAAAATGTAACACTTTTAAGTCCTAACCAACAACCTAAGAGAGCTTTTTAGGTAAAGTCTGAGTATATAGGCAGTTCCGAGTAAGGTGGGTTGCTGTTGTTGTTTTTTGCAAATCAGAATATTCAGATTTGATAAGTTCAAAATGTCCATGCTTCTAGTCTTTGGGTATTGTTCCAAGAGCTCCTATTATTAATAGTACAACCATTGACTTCTTCCTCCACAATCACTCAACTTCAATTTGCAGTATTTCATTATTTTTTTCTAGTAGTTTCCCTTCAATTTGTGCATCATCTAACATTTCATTATCCACAAACCAGACTTTTTTTTTCTTTTCCACAATAGTGATGCCAGACATGTTGTGAGCCAGAGGTCTGTCTGTTTGGATTCGAAAGTCCCACAAGATCTTGACCTGTTCATTTACAAGAACTTTATCAATTTGCTGTTCCCGGTAATTTTTGCTGTATTAGTACCCAGACTTCTGGCAAAGCTTCCAATGTATGATTTTGGAAACTTAATCATGATGTTGTAGATAATCAGTTTGTAAGATTTTGCTGCAGCCACCAATAAGGTGATCCACTGTTTCATGTTTCACATTCCATAAGCAACATTTGCTGTTCTTACTGACATGCTGGATTTTTTCTTTTATGGTATTGGTCTGTAGGTCTTGTTCTTGGGCAGCCAAAATGAAGCATTCATTTTCTTTCTCCTGATCTCAACCATCTCCATATTAGTTTTGTGTCCACCTTTCCTTCAGTGTCCTTCAGGCATTGACTCTGCATAGGTTTCTTTTTACAGTTTTTCCTTACCTAAAATGAACTATATGGCTAATTTTGCATGGTATGATTTATGCTTTAATAAACCACTTTGTGGACAAAAGAAGAAGTAACCTTAAGAGTTTTTGGATCATAAGATGATGATGTAAACAAGGTGGGATCATTTCATAAAAAGAGGTGCCTGGGAAGTTTTTGTTTTCTTTTACCTATATTAATTCTACTTTCAGGATTTATCCCTATATGATTTTAATCTCAAAATGATACCTTGACCGTCTTGATTACAGAAGATCAGATGAACTTCCCCAAAAAAATTCCTCATGGGGCTGGATATGATCCTGGGCTATGGGTTGCCTCAGAATCAAATTAATAAACATTTCTAAATGTAGAAATGGTTAAGCACAGTATAATTGGAAGTTATATAACATCAGTTCTGAACATATGAAGTACTTAAAATAGGAGTTATTTTCTAACTTTTCTTAATATGAAAGTACCAAATAATGTCATCGATTAATGCCTCAAACACATCCTATCAACAGGACTATTTACTTGCTGCAGAGATAATATTTTCTTTCTCCTGCAGCAATAAACCTCTTTAAGGCCAAGGTATCAAGCCTTTGCCTCCTGGCACACAGCATTACTTGTACAAGAATTTAAGAGGTTACAGATTAAGAGCAGTATCAGTTGGATAAGGAAAACACATGTATTCTGCTAGCAGACTTTCTTCTGAGATAATCAGGAAAATTGCTAAATTCTATTCAGGAGCAATTGTTGTTGCATAGTCTTAAATCTGAGGCTGGAATTGTTAAATGGGAATTTGTATTGCTGCTATATTAGGTATTGGCATATATTCTGATATTTTATCTTTTATTAATATTCCTTTGTATTTATTTTTCAATCTTGTAACGATTGTCATTATTGCCATAAATTTATATTTTAAACGCTGCAAAAAATGGAGTCCTTTTATACATAGAGGAGTTTGGGAGGTGTCCATGGTTTTGCTTTTTAAACCAATTACATTAAGCCCATTTTAGGGCTTGAGGTGTTTCCTGTCATAAAATGGTGGCAAGCTGTACTGACAATGGTTGGCAATCAAGATTATAGAGGACATCGTAAGCCATGGCGTGCTGATTAGTGGGATACAAGTTTTGTAGGAACAAAATAAAATTAAATTAAAGGACACCTCCATCGCATTGCCCATGCCTAATTTAGCTGTGCTGAATTTAGTTTATTTTAAATTTGGGCCACAATGTGTATCATAAGCCTTTATTGTCTCTTTGTGTGTGTATTGCTATCCTTTTTCCAAACCTGAGCTATTATTATTATTTTATAAGTAAGTAAGTAAGTAAGTAAGTAAGTAAGTAAGTAAGGAAGGAAGGAAGGAAGGAAGGAAGGAAGGAAGGAAGGAAGGAAGGAAGGAAGGAAGGAAGGAAGGAAGGAAGGAGACAAATAATTCCAAGGATAGCTTCTAGTATAGTATTTTGAAATGAGGAAAAAATAAATAAATCATTGTGTTTGCCCAAGTCAAATTATCAAATTAAGACATAAATTCAAAGTTCTCCTTCTTACACTCTCTGAATATAAAATACCATGAAGATAAACCTCACAGGGATTTGTGATGCTATTATCTAAACACTCTGATAATATAAAAAAATATAATGTGGCTTTAAAACCAGTCTATGTGCATTCATTTATAATCAAGCACATGAATAAATGTATTTATATATAGGCAGAAATTGTTCAATTACTATATATATATATATATATATATACCTGTTACGAGGCCCCCTTGAGGGAGGAAACATACTGTTTCCTTTCCTGCCTTTTGGCTCATCCTAGTATATATATAAACCGATTGATCTTTCTGAATACTAGTGACAAATTGATTATACGAGACATATTAGAAATTGAAATCCTACAACCAAAAATAGTAATGCCAGAAGTTCAAACATATTGGAGTTATCTTATCAGAGAAGTCAGACAAAGACTGTCTCTCCCATTAACAATATGATAAGATTTATATTACAGAAACCCATATCAGCTTGTTCGTCACCTAGATCAACAAAGATTGTACTAGGTATTGAAGACATCTGGTGAAAGATGATCTACAGGACTCAGGTCTGTTGGCTGAGCAACCAAACCAGCAGCTGCAGAACTACTAGAAGAAAAGGTGTTTACCCATCACAAATATACAGAGGTAGAAAACAAAGAAATAATGATCTGTTATGAAAAATCAAGCCAACAAAAGGACGAAAGCTGAAAAGAATGCACCAGTTCTGGAAAGAACAACATCCAAAATCAGAAAAAAAAACCAGAACAGATGCTAATAGATCAACACTGATTTGTAATATGAAATGAAGCATTCACAAATTTGAAGGCTTGCAAAGGGCAAATAAATCAGAGTCTTGACAAAGTAGAGGCAAACCAGAGGGAATCTAGAAGCCATCATAGCTACTGAATCAAAGTTCTCTTAATAAAAACTTTCAGATGGAAATTCTTATGTCATATCCTGGTTTCCTAAAGATGCAAAGTGACAATTCAGCTGGTCCTAATTGCTGTCAGCATTTACTATAATTCAACTATATGTTTACCATTTTTAAATCTTTTATTATTAAGACATTTCCTAGAACATCTTCATTGACCTTCTTCATTATTTATCTGTTAATGATGCTAACTTTAGCAAACAACCTATTATTGTATTTGAATTAAGGTTTGCCAAATGCTGCTGAACATAATTTTTATTTTATGAATGGATAGAATATATGGTTGGTGAAATAGTGCCTCTAACATATTGCCTATTTTAGAATAGCAGTATAGACATTTAACAGTTTGTTTTGATAAAACTAAATTTCAGCATTCACATTTCCTGAGACTTTATTGAAATTAGTCTTATCTATTTAATTAAAAGCAAACTTTACTATAATGGGGCAAATAGATTAACATAATATGTTTCAACAATCTACTGGGAAAATAAAAGTATTTATCCATTCTAATTGCTGCAGTTATATTTTTGTCAAGACAAATTGGTACTTTCAAAAAAGTACAGATCTGACAGATACAAGACAATGGTAAATAGCTCAACTTTTAGTTATTCAGATGAAGCATGTTATTTAAATGTAAGTGCATTGTTATCCTAATGAAGAGAAGCTGTTCGGATAGCATGTTAATCAAATACTGCAAAATTCTTTGTGGGGTGATATTGATTTCATAATCTAACATATTATACTTTTAAAAAAAGTTATAGCAAAAATTTTATTACATGTGTTTAAACAAGAAGGATTAGTACCTTGACTACATAATGAGACGGAATTCATGGCAAACATTGTTCAGAGCTAGTAAATAAAAGCTTAACTTAAAAATATGTTAATTTATCAGCCGATGGCACTGTAATTGTCAGTTTATGTACATGTGCAACTGGTGCTTGCTACATCAAATAAGAACTGGTGAGACTGATTTGGAAATCTGTGCACATAGCTGTCTGCATAAATATACCTTTGCATATTTTGCTTCTGCCAAACCTGAAACCTGAGCCTTTCATTAGTGCAAGTTGGCTTGGACAGTGTTACTCCTTGAATGTCTTTTCTCTGAAACTGAGCCAACTGTTCAACAGCAACATTGAACAAACTCAAATATTATTTCATTTGAATAATGCTTTATCTTTTAAAATGCTTCATCTTTTAAGAAATATAAGAATATAGTAATAGACTTGGTTATCCACTGTAGTCCAGAGCTTGGTATCATTTCATGCTAGTGTAGAAAGTTAGCACCCACTCACTCTGTCCTAGAAGAATGAAATATTTAAAAAAGCAAAATATTATATTTCCCTGGATGAGAAAAGGAGAAACATGTTTTTAAAGACAAAGAGAGCAGATGGAACCATCAGTGTGCCTAGCAGTATGCATATATTTTTTTGTCTCCATGTTAATTTGTTCTGAAATCTGTCCTTGAATATTTATTCTATATTGGTAAAGGTACACTGCCCCATCAGTGAAATTGCTTCCATTTGTTTTAAAATGCATTATATCAGTGTCAGAATAAGCTGCAGCTGACAGTTTATTTACTCAAATGCATTGCAGAGATTGTCCTCTGCAAGCTCTTTGACCTCTAAAAACTTACAGCACATGTTTCTCCTTCTTTTGGAAAGAGGGTTAATACATGTAGGTGAGAACTGCAGCTGTCAGGAGCTGACAAGCTAATCCAGTGACCTCCTAGGCATGTGATTGACACTCAGTGATGATCTTTTCTACACTTCTGGGACAGGAGTTAGTTTACACATCTCTGGCCAATCCATGTTATATTACTGCTGCAAGAAAACTTGATAGTTTCTACTGAAAGTGCATAAAGTGGAAACGCAAACTACACATAAAAATTAGAGATATGAAGATGTACATATTTGGTTCCATCTTTTCACCTTCTCTAAAATTTTATATTTTTCTTTAATAGTCCTTTCAAATAAGGAAGGCAGTTTACAGATTATTGGCTACTTATCCTAGATTCAAAGTTCTCTTACAATCTGTCAATCAATCCATCCATCCATCCATCCCCCATCTTTCTTATTTTTGCAAATAATGCAACAGAGAACATATCCAACACAACTTCCTCCTCCTATTTTCCCCAGAAAAATAACTCTGTGAAGGGAGATGGGCTGAGAGACAACTGGTCCAACATCACACAGCTGGATATTATGTCTAAGACAGTACTAGAATTCATGGTTTCTTGCTTTCTACCCTAATGTCTTTATCACAAGATCAGGGCTCCCAGCCTGTGGGCCAAGTGTGTCACACACTGGCCACACCCACGCCCAGTTTAGCAAAGGAGAAAAAAGTCCTGATACGTCATGTGTTGCTGCCGTGGCAATATGAGTTTGACACCCTGCACTAGATCAAATTGCCTATAAATAATGAGTTCATAACTTTGGCAGTGAGGTAGGGATGACAAAATAAGTGAGGAGAAGGACTGGTTTCAGACTCAACTGCTTTTAATTGTAATACTCAGCTGCTTGCATACAGCCTAATCACTTTTGGCCCCCAGAAGAGGAAAATGTTTTTCCTACTGCCACTCCTGTTGAATAATAAAGACTTCTAGTTTGGAAATCTTTTGTCATCCTCCATGGATTCTCAACCAAAATATGATCATGGAGCCCTTACTTAGTCTCAAAGAAAGGGAAAGCTGTTCAGAACAATCAGTCATTTCCTAAACCTTCTTGAAAAAGTTTAGCTTTAAAAAAAATATTTAATTAGATAGAGACATGAATCTGTGAGATAATATTTCTCTAGAAATGAAGAACATTCAATCAAATAAACCCATGCAAGTGACTAATATCTACGAAACTAAAGAAAGACATGCCTTTAATTAGATAGCAATTAGATGTTTGGGTAACCCAGATCCTCAAAAAAAAAACACAAACTCTTCTTTCAGTTTTTGCTTTCTGGAAAGAAATACCCCCCTCACCAGTCAATGGATTATTTCTGACTTTTGTTCATTTGTCAACACAAGTCTTGTTATAGCTCACTCCATTGAATAATGCATCTCAGTCTGGGATTTCAGATAGCTGCAGTAAGATGTATGATGAATGTACAGGCAAAATATTAGTCCAATCAAAAATATTCTGATGCATCCATCCATAGGAACTCTTGGGAGCCTCTTCCTTAAATTACAGACACAATTTAATGTGGTTATATAAAGTTTGGAAATATTTTGTCATCCTCCATGGATTCTTAATGCTAAATCCACTATATATGACCAGCAAGTTTAAAATATATAAGGATTGTAGTTAAGTCACATATCAGGAAGGGGCTTGGATTTGGGAGAAGGGGGAAAAGCACTTGTCAGAAAGATAAATATGGCAGCATTCTGGATTAGAGTTTGATCTCCAACTGGTGTGATACCAAATGTAATGAATGAGCTGTTGTCTCAGAATGCTATACTCATCTGTAGCATCTTGTTGGTAGTTCATTTACTGCTTAAGACAGTAATAGAATCATGACCAAATATATTTGAGTGACTTGGCAAATAATGGAATGAAATAGGAGGTTGCAATGGATTCCTTAGCTCAGAAGAGCATAATCTATGAAAATCATTCAAAAGGGATACATATAGGAATGCATATAAAGTACCTCTTTTGAATCATAAACACAGCCACATCTTTTTCTAGGCTTTCATTACTGTATTAGAGCAGAGCAGAGCAGAACAGAACAGATCAGAACAGAACAGAACAGAACAGAACAGAATTCTTTATTTGCCAAGTGTCATTGGAAACACAAGGAATTTGTCTCCAGTGCTTAAGCACTCAGTACACGTGCAAGCAACAAGGGATAAATCATGATTATAATCATAAGATACATTCATCACAAATCATAAGATACAACACTCAGTGATAATCATAGGCTACTAAATAAGCAATTAACGTAAGTTATATTTGGATACTAAATAAAACAATTAATGTAAGTCGTAAGATACAAGCAACAAAGTTATAGTCATAAGAAGATAAAGAATAGTATTTTCTATTTTTTCTATTTTCTAATTTTCTAATCAATATCTTTGAGTGAAAAATAATTTAAGGTGTCAGTACAGATGCTATCCTATCTGAGGACAGAAATAGACAATACAAATATTTGGGGGTTAATAAAGGCTGGACATCTGAGAAATTAATATTATAAGCATCCCACAGTTATCTATCTGGTAAGAAGGGCAACCAGTACATTTTTAAAATTAAACAAAGAAATGGGGGGTCCTTGGTGTTCTTTGAGCTTGCTTATTTTCTTGCAGACATTTCACCCTAACTAACATTATCAGTGCTGGTAAGAAGTGCTGATTGCTGTCAGTTTATATTCTTCTTTATTTATTATTTTTATTTAGTTTGTCAAACATATACAAGATAGCAAATATAAACATGGACATGAACGAAATAAATGAATACAAATAAATGGCGACAGTAGGACAGGGAGGGTAGGCACGCTAGTGTGCTTGTGCACACCTGTTATGGACTTGTTAGGAATAGGGTGAAGTCCATGGTAGACAGTTTAAGGTTGAAGCTAAGGTTTGAGAATGTAACAATGGAATCAGGTAGAGCATTCCAGGCATTGACCACTCTGTTGCTGAAGTTATATTTTCTGCAATCAAGTTTGGAATGATTAACCTTGAGATTGGATCTATTATTTGCCTGTGTATTATTGAGCTTGAAGCTAAAGTAGTCATTGACAGGTAGGACATTGTAGCAGACAATTTTGTGTACTATGCTTAGGTCAGACCATAGGCGGCATACGTCCAGGTTGTCCAAGCCCAAAATTTCGAGCCTGGTGGCTTGTTTTGCCTGTGTGGGTTGGGGTGATCTTAGAGATTCTTTGGCTGGGCTGTTTACTGATGGCTCTTTACATATAGTTCTTTAACTTTGGAAAGTTTGTTTCCCTTGCATTTTACCCCTAACTCCAGAGGGTAAGAAGTATGCTATCTGAACTATTATAAGAAAGGAAGTTTTTTTTAAAAAAAGGAAAGTAATGGAAATAATTTTAGTAGGTAATACCATGCAATGCAATCACACTGCCATTAATCTTCTGAACAGTTCCATTTACCACTAAGATTTGGGCCAGCTCACAAGAGCTATGCCGGATAGGACAAAAGACCCATCTTGTTTTAGATTCTCTTTTCATTGAGGCAAACTAAATGTCTACAGGAAACCAACAAGAAACTTGAGTGTAATAGGCACTTTCTTGTTATTAAGATGCATATTGCCCATGGCTTGGAAATGATTGATAGCGATCATCATATGTTGAAGTCATTGATATTCTTAATCTCTGTGAATTTTTGTTTTAATTCTTTTAAACCTGCTTAACTAAATGGGTATCAATGTATCTCATGGGGATGGAATTTCATTATTTAACCATTATTCTGTGCCAAAGGGCACCTTTTTGTCTATGTTGGCTATCCCAACTAAAAAAGTTTTTTTTTTAGATGATTCTAGCACTGTCAGAAGAAGATGGACATTACTTCAGTCCAATGGGTCCACAAATAATTTTATATCAGACAGCAGATAAAACATTGTTAAGCAATTAGAATTCTGTGCAGAGCCTGTAATTTCTAAGTAGATGATTCTTTTCTTGAGAAGAACAAAGAATCAAAAGATACACATTATCCTTAATCTTCAGTTACACTGCAGAATAGAAATAAGGTGTGAAACTCTCATTTCAATTAGTTAGTTAGTTAGTTAGTTAGTTAGTTAGTTAGTTAGTTAGTTATTGGATTTATTAACCGCACCCTCTCCCCGAAGGGACTCGGGGCGGTGCACAGGCAATTTAAAACAAGTACAAAAAG
>JAPKID020004671.1:0-11548 GCA_026931265.2 Tropidonophis doriae | reverse complement strand
TTATTGGTTTCAGATTTGTTTTAATGTTTTAAATAAATAAACAACTCCAATAGAATAGAATAGAATAGAATAGAATAGAGTACATGTAGCTTAAAATTGAACGGTAGTGTCCTTCATGCTCCTGGAGCTTGATTATCTGATAGTGAATATTTCATTATCCAAATTGGTAACATCAACCAATTTCCAGTCAAACCTAGGAATATGGAGAGTTTTCAACTCTCCCTGAGAGGAAAATCTTAGGAGACCTTGGATATACCTATCTCTATCTCTATCTCTATCACTATCTCTATCTCTATCTCTATTGCTGTCTCTATCTCTATCTCTACTTCTAGCTCTACCTCTACCTCTATTTCTACATAACTATATCATATGATATTATATCATATCAGATATGATATGATATGGTATGGTATGGTATGGTATGGTAAGGTATGATAGCACAGCATTGCATTGCACAGCACAGCACAGCACAGCACAGCACAGCACAGCACAGCACAGCACATCCATCCATCCATCCATCCATCCATCCATCCATCCATCCATCCATCCAGGAGTGGGATTCTATCAGTTTGGACCGGTTCGGGTGAACTGGTAGCTCCAACTATCAGCTCTGACTTTGAAATGGGCCCATCCACCTGCCCTTCCACTATACTCACCTATATTTCCTTTTCTGAAGCCCAGCTGATTGGTGTGGCAGAGTGGATTGCTGCACCACAGCTGTTTTCCTCACCAGCAGTAATGAGGAACATGAGTTTTTTGTAAACTGTGCATGTGCAAAGCGCTTGCTCAGCGAACCAATTGTTAAATGGGTAGGATCCCATCTATCTATCTATCTATCTATCTATCTATCTATCTATCTATCTATCTATCTATCTATCTTCTACTGAATATATATAATTTCAGACATTCAGCATCATTAAAGAAATGGCTTGATATCATTTTTTTCAAAGCAACAAACCATGAATAAAATTAAAGGAGATAAATTTAGCAAAGTTGACTGAATACTGATATGGTTGTGAGCATTATTTTAATCCAAAAAAAGGGATAACCATGACATTTCCATTGGTTTCTAATCATTTGATTAAGAAACATGGTTTAAGAAGAAAAATATCACAAATGAACAGCAACGTTTTGCATTACATTCAGTCAACCTTCAATTAAGAAATTAATTGCCCAAGGAAGCATAAAAGGTTATAAATTGACATTTATTTGTACAAAAATTTGTGATGTTTATTTCATGAAGTGGCATGGTAGCTAAATAAAATACGTGTAGTCTAAGATTTTTTAAAAAAAGGTTGACTGTATTTAATGTATCCATGATTTTATACCTCATATCAGTGGCTCTGCTCTGTAAAGGAGGGGAGTCAGTAACATTTCAGTTTCAGGCTTCAGATCCAGTTGTTTTTATGGGTCTTCTAGAATCTGGGATATAATGTGTAGTTCAGATACCTCAAATTTCTCACTATGTTAAGTGTTGGGTAACTAGTGTTTCTCAATCAGAGTGGATGTAGATCCAGCCATACTTCCATCATATGTCCTGTGTATCTTCTCTCATTAAATTGACATTTCTTCAATTCAAGGTTTTCTTTTCTCGTGTGTGTGTGTATTTTGATAGACTTGAAAATCCTCCCTCCTTTTCCAACAGATTTTTACCATCTAAATAATAATAAATAAATAAATAAATAAATAAATAACAGTAAATAAATAATTTACTGTTCCTTGTGAAAATGTTTCCTTTATTTTTTTGATTGCTGTTTGTTGTTACTAGTTGCGAAGTCATGTCTGACCATTTGCGACTTCATTGACAACATTCCTCCAGGCTTTCTGTCCTCTACCACACTCTGGAGTCCATTTAAGCTCATGCCTACTGCTTTGGTGACTCCATCAAGCCACCTTATTCTGTGCCATCCCATTCTTATTTTGCTCTCAATGTTTCCCAGTATCAGGCTCTTCTCCATTGACTCCTTCCTTCTCATTAAGTAGCCAAAGTATTGCTGTTGCTAGCTCTTATTTTCTTTTATACTGATTTACCCATAGTGATGCCACTATGCAAAGAAATATTTAATTCATTTATATCTAGAGATACATTCAGTCAATTAAGGAAACCTACTGAAAACATCATCATTTGATATCATCCTACTCCTTACAATCTCCAAATGGTAGAACTCAGGGAAAAAAGGAAGATAAAAATGCACTGTATAGAAATGGATAAATTTATGGTATAGATTTCTCTTTCACAAAAGAAATATTTTGTGGCAGCTTACACAATAACAACATTTTTTAAAAGTACATTTTGAAAATGGTTGCGAGGAAGTAATATTTAATGGTAACAATATCATAAGAATAAAGAATTATACAGTCTGTGTTTTTAGCTAAAGCTGGGAATATCAACCCATAAATTGAACTAGATATGTTCATAATGACCTTTGGCTGAAAGTAAAAGTCATAACATTCAGCCTTTAAATTTCTGAGATGAAATTTAATGCTGGAACTGATAGACTATGAATTTACATACAATGGACTTACGAAATTTGGTGTACAGCATTTCAAGTTAGAATATGTTTCACTAGACATAACTCCACAAATGTAGGAGTCAAATATAGCTGAAATAAAAGATAACCTTCTAGTAAAAGTTCCTATCAGAGTTTCCCATAGCTACATACCATGACAAAATATAGTTCAACAATTGGGAAATTATATCTGAAACCCCATGAATGAGATTGCTGTGATTTTCACTTTTATGTGTATTCTCAGATGTTCCGCTAACAATTCAATCTAAACAGAAACCATGTACTAATGTTCAATATTATCATATGCCATGCAAAGACATTGGAAAAAAATGAATAGAAAAAGGACAGGGTATTTAAGGAGAGAGGTCTTTTCCTTTTAAGTAAGTTTTTCAGAAGAAAGGATGGAAGGACAGAATACTAGGCCTGGGTTGACATAAAGTCATAGACATCTGATTTGCCATCCTTTGGATAACTTGGAAGGTGAATAAATACTCTGTCCCAGTTACTTCCTAACTCTCACCTACTCTTGCCCACATTATGTGTTAAGCAGAGTCATTGGTAGTTGTTTTTCCAGTGGTTTGTGACCCTGGATGAGGGAACAAATAAAGCAAGGGGAATCCAGCAATTACTTCTCTTAAATGGTTGTCTATGACATTTATAAATACAGCACCAATGGTGGAATTCAAATTTTTTTACTACCGGTTCTGTGGGCATGGTTTGGTGGGCATGGCAGGGGGAGGGTACTGTAAAATCTCCATTTCCACCCCACTCCAGGAGAAGGTTACTGCAAAATCCCTGTTCCGATCAGCTGGGACTCGGGAGGCAGAGAATAAATGGGGCAGGGCCAGTCAGAGATGGTACTTACCGGTTTTCTGAACTACTCAAAATTTTCATTACCAGTTCTCAATAACTGGTCAGAACCTGCTGAATACCACCTCTGGTGGAAGACCAGAAATGATGTGCTGGCAGACCAATTTCTCAAAGCACTTCATGATGATAGGAATGAGTGCCACTGGTCTATAATCATTGAAGCTATTGATAGGGAACTTCTTTGGCAGCGGAACAATGCTGGAAGCCTTCAAACAAGATGGAATAGGGGACTGGGATAGGGGACTTAAGATTCTAGTAAAGACTTCAGCCAACTGATCAGCACAGTCTTCAAGCACTCGGCCAGGAGTGACATCCTTTCTAGGACTCTAGCACTCAGAATGTTCCTCAGCTCCTGTTCCTCCACAATGAGGTGGGGGCTACAATGGGCTGGTGGCTGTATTTTATCTGTCTCTGATGTCTCCACTTCAAAGTGAGCAAATAAATGATTCAGCTCCTCTGCCAACAAAGCATCCCCCTCAGCAGGGATGACATTGGTCAGTTGATGGTTGGTAATTTGTTGAATCCCTCAGCATACTTGCCTCATATTATTACTTTAAAAATTATCCTCAATCTTCCTCTTATAATCACTCTTGGCATTCCAAATACCTTTCTTCATACTAGCTCTGGCAACATTATGTCTTGCCCCATCACCAGACCTAAAGGCCTTGGTTCTATCATGCAAGAGGCACTGGACTTCCTTGGTGATCCAGGGCTTCTAATTGGGATACATCCTAATACATTTATCTACAGTGGTAGTATCTGCCATGTTTGATACAGCACAGAACAGTGTGCTCATATTGGGTGGTAAAAGATGTCCCAATTTGTGTTCTCAAAACAATCCTGAAGTTGTTGGGAAGCATCTTCTGGTCAAGATTTCACTGTCTTTATTATAGGCAGAGCCAATATGTTTGCTCTTTTAGCAGCACACTTAACATGCTGATAGAATTTAGGGAGCACTGCTTTTAAATCAGCCTGACTAAAGTCCCCCACTATAATATGCACAGCATCGGATACTTATTCTGCTGATGTACAAGAATTCCAAAGCTATGGTAGTATTGGCATCAGGTGGGATATAGACTGCAGTAATCAAAACCATGCTGAACTCCCGTGGAAGATATAGTCTACATTTAAGAGTCATATACTTCAGATCCACGGAGCAGTGACTGTCTAGTCTTTATATTGATACCTCAGCTTTTGTTTACATAAAGGCTTAAACCTCCCCCTTTGCCCTTGCCAGATTCCCTACTCCTGTCCTGCCAGTGAGCTATGTAGCTTTCCAGCTCAACAGCTGCATCCAGAATGAATGAATGAAGCCAAGTTTCTGTGATTAGCAAAACACAGCAGTTTTTGATTAATTTAGCCTTTGCAATCTGTAGCCTTAATTCATCCATTTTGTTAGTAAGATATATCTTACATTGGTAAGAAATATATTTGGAATTGAAGGCTTATGTGGAAACTTACCATATTTTGGAGTAAAAGACTCACTGGAGTATAAGACGCACCCAGGTTTTGAAGAGGCATTTTTTTAAAAAAAGTAGGTAGGTAGATAGAGAGAGATATAGAGAGAAAGAGAGAGAGTACAGTAGGTAGGTAGGGAAAGAGAGAGAGAGACAGAATATGTAGGTTGGTAGGTAGATGGCTAGAGAGAAAAAATAGAGAGAAATACAGTAGATAGGTAGGGAGAGAGAGAGAGAGAGAGTAGGTAGGTTGGTAGGCAGATGTTTCCAGGTGTATTTACCCATGTGCTGGAGAAGGAAATCACTGTAGCACCTAAAACTTAGTTTCTGCTGGCACAGCACTGAATCAATGTAATTCTCATCAGCCATGCTAATTAAACAGCTTTCCGAAAGGGAAAAAAAAAAGGTTTCGCACTCTGCAAACCTCCCCAAAATGGCCCATTTTTCATGAAAACAGGCGTGGGTTTTTTTTCAAATAAAAGGCATGAATAGCCTTGGGGGGGAGGGGCTTGCAGTGTGCTCCTGGGGAGGTGGGCAAAGCCTTGCATGCATATGCTTATGGAGGCTTATAGAGTGCTTCTGGAGGCTGGGGGGGCAAAAATTTGCCCATTTTATGTTTGTTTCTGCCCTTCCCAGCCCCCAGGAGGTCTCTGAAAGCATCTATAAGGTTATGCACGGCCATTTTGGTGACAAGGGTGGGGCTTCAGGAGACAAAAAATGCTGTATTCAATGTATAAGATGCACCCTGATTTTCAGCCCCTTTTCAGGCGAAAAAAGGTGTGTCTTATACTCCAAAAATATGGTACACAGTTTAAGAAGAAGGCCTGCACAACATCCACTTTTTGTCTTCCAGTCCCTCTGTTTTCTTTGCCTCCTCCTCCTTCCTGCAGGGATAATAATCCATGGCTCCCCCAGAGTCATAGCTGCCTCCTCTGGTATGTTATGAGAGTGTATAAAATCATCTGTAATAGCCTTTTCATATTTCAATACAATTTGTAACAAGACTTGCCAACTGTAGATGACCCTTGCCCCACAGGGTTCAGTCAAGGAAAAAATCCAAAAGACACACAGAATCATCCACACTGAAAAAAGGAGCACCCAACCGCAGCATCCATGTGTGCAGCCATCTTGAATGGCAGTTTTGCACATTGCTACTTCTAGCTTTCTGTATTATCCTTATCTTTAGGGATCAGATCAATGGTTCAACAGTTAGAACAAATAACATAGTTTCTGCTCTCAGGGAAATCTTCCTCATCACTTCTATTTGCATTGAGTTAATTAATTACTCTTCACTAGACCTTCAATTCTCACACTAACTGCCAGATACTTTGAAAAAAAAAACTTCCACTGAACAATCCTCATTATTTTTTATTTGTTTTATTCAGTCTGCATTTTTATTTTCTGTTAATGGAACACTGAAAGTGGGCTCTCCACAAACCAGATACTGTCTTCACTGGCTGAAATTTTGAGAATTAAAATCCAATACTTCAGATGGCACCAGATGGTGAAGGTTGTGAGTGTTTGATGTAGCATTTTAAGAGAGATGTGTTGATTACAGCTTAGTTGCTGAGTTAAACATATAGGTTATGTTGGAGGCTGAAGTGTTTTGTGAGCATTCCCAAGAGCAGGAATCTGACTGAAGCAATAATTAGTGAAACAGGTTTTATCACTAAAAGAATTTGTATTATTTACAAAGAGTATATTCTTTACAAGAAACACTTTATAGAAACAGGCAAAACTTAGCATCTAGCTTACTTATATCCTACCAAGTGGATAGTCAAAGGGTATATGCTCTGTAAATATGTGCCTAGGAAGAATAATATAAGAAATTTATATGTGAAAGAGAAATAAACAAATTAAACCCCCTTCCTCAAACCAGGCTTTTCTCTTAAGGTGCCGAAGAATCAATACCATTGGATTTGGACCCACAACATGTTTTTAGCTGAGGCTTGCCAGCAGCACAATCTGAAAGTAATTCAGCTAATGAAAGCTGATCAGTTTATTGTTCATTGCAAGCAATATCTTCTCTTGACAAAAGTGTAATCAGCTGGAACTACAATTTCCAAAGGGTAAATAATCCAATGCTTTGTTTGTTTTAAAGAATCTCCTTTAAAACTACTCTTAAAAGAATATTTTTGTTTGTTTGGTATTTAGTATTAATGGGTGATGTGTTTCTAATAACTTGACATCAATTAAGAAGACAGTATGTGAGCCTCCTCTTTACTTCTTGCTTCGGCTGCCATTGAAACGGGGAGGGAGGGGCTTTTAGTAGTTGGGAATGGGACTGTATAGTGCACGAGGGAGATTTGTAGAAGGGAGTATATTCTTGCCATCTACTTTGCATACCGGTGGCTGGGGCCGTGCAACGGTCTTGCATGCCATCCTGATGATGCTCCTGAAGATTCAACCCACATGACACCAAAGGGGTTTACGCATTGGACAATGAGGTGTGGGTTATTGGGAAAAGAGGATTGGACATATATTGATATGTATGCTTTCGCGCGCAAAAGCCTCAGACCTTGCTTTACATCTATGCTGTTCTTTTCCTAACCAGTAAAAGTACTCTTAATTCTTCTAAAATGGAGTTGAGTAGATTCTTTCTTGGTTATTGTTAGAAGCAGACCTGATACAGTAACTTAAGCCAAATATATTCATTGTTTCAGAAATAATTTAGTTTGCCCAACTACAATATAAAATAGTGTTCTACTAAACAATACAACCATGCCTTAGCATTTTATCCGCACTTTCCGCCAAAAAGTAAAAACTTACTTGTTCCACCAGGCCGGCTTGGCCTAATCCACGCGTCTCACCCCAGTCTGTATTTTTAAATTATTTATCTGGTCTTAAAGGGTTGCAATTTTAATGTTCTTAAATTTTAGTACAGGTTAATTTAATTCGCTTTTAACGTTGTATGTATTATGTTTTAGATGGTTTTTAATTTTCCTGTACACTGCCCCGAGTCCCTTTGGGGAGAGGGGGCAGTTTATAAATTTTAATAATAATAATAATAATAATAACAATAATAATAATAATAATAATAATAATTATTATTATTATTATTATTATTATCATCGAAAGAGATCTTGGGCTCAGAAGAGCCATCTACATCTGGGACTAGGCCACTTTTCTCTGTGTCAGGGCATCCTGTGCAGACATTCTCCACAGGTCAAGGTAAGCCAACACAGGTCCCGAGTTCCTCTGATTGTATTCTTGGGTTTATATTAAGCACTAGACTGACTTCCCACTTTCAGCCCTACTCTACTTCTGTAAATATTTTTGCTGCTAGTATGTATTGTTGGCAGAGAACACCAGCTGAGAGTTCTCTTAAACCTTTCCTTAATATGTGGCGCTGAGCCAATGGAAACTAGACTTTCTTGCTTAGACTGGGGAGTGCAAGGGTGAGCAAAATTAAGATAAAGAGTAACGTCCTGAGTAGTTTTCCACCAAATGTTTCCTGCATGGAGAACAAGTGTTGTACTCCTATATTTTAAACACAGAGAGATTTATATGGTTGCTTCCACCAGTACCCAGCAGGGTCCAATTGCCCCCCTCCCCCCAATGATTGTCTGCAGTTCAGGGTGTGATAGAGTGACATAGCGGAACTTTTGGTGATGATGAAGAAGTCTGCTCATCCACCCAGAAATAGGAAAAAGATAAAGAGAGATAATGGAATATCTTGTGAAAGGGAGAGCAGAGGGTATATACAGGAACATTCTACTTATTTTTACGTTGTGGCTTGGCTGACAGACATTTGCAAAAGTACCCACAACACTTTCTCCACATTCCAAATATTCTCCCTGTAAAAAAATGTTGGGGAAGCTACTGTACAGAATGCAAATTTTCCAGTGGGTTTGAAGGTTTTAGCTGAGTGGTGTTTTCTTCTTATTAAGGGAAGAATACCCTATACAGGTAGTCCTCGCAAATACAATTGAGGCCAACATTTCTGTTATTAAATGAGACATTTGTTAAATGAGTTTTGCCTCCATTTTAACACCTTTCTTGCCACAGCTGTGAAGGGAATCACTGCAGTCAATAAGTTAGTTAACATGGTTGTTAAGTGAATCTCCATTGACATGGGAGAACAGCAACAGTCATAAATATGAACCAGTTGCCAAGCATCTGAATTTTGATCATGTGTTCATGGGAATGCTGCAAAGGTCGTAAGTGTGAAGCACGGTCATAAGTCTTTTATTTTTACTGTTGTAATTTGGTCAGTAAACAAACTGTTGTAAGTCGAGGACTACCTATAGTAAAGACATCAACCTCATGTAAACTCAAAAATAAACCATACTGACCTCGGTGAAACTTCATTTATGCAAATTTATGAAGTGTACATAAGTCATGTAAAATTCCATTTAGGAGGCATGATAGAATGAAACATCTGTATCTCTCTGCTTTGGGGCTGTGTGTATGTGTGCGTGTGTGTATAATTGTTCCACAACACCCTGCTAGGGCCCCAATTAAGAGAGGAAGCATACTGCTTTCCTTTTCTGCCTTTCTGCTCATCACCAGAGACCATCTAGACAGAAAGCCATGAGTTCCGTTGTGTGATTTTTTTTTTATATGTGTGTTACGTTTTTGAGCTGATCAATAAATAAGTCAGGGAGACTAGGATAGATCTATTTTGAGCTAAAAAGCTAAATATATATATGAAGTTACTGTACCTAAGAAAAATATAATTGAGGAATTTTATATCTGTTCTCAACATTCATTTTGTGTGCAAGGATATTATTATACCTAATTTGATATGAGACTTTCTTGTAGTTTTCTTCAAAGGATATTTTTAGTACATGTGGCAATTATTCATGTACATGGAAAAAATGTTGCTCAGTGGTAGAGCAGTGTGATTGAAGTAGTGAACATTTGTCCTATGATTATATTATTGGCACTTGGAAGAACATTATAGTAATTCAAAGATTGTCCTTTCAATTGATGTTGAATAGCTATTTGCCTTATCACCTGAAACACTACAAATTATTGCCTCTGAAGCACACATAAACTGAGCATGTCTTCCCCCTCCCCCCCACTGCTGGCATTGTGCCATAAATGCCTAACACATGTATACAGAGGTTTTGGGGCAAATAAAAACGGCTATCCATATTATACTGTATTAGCAATAGGAGACACTGGTTTCATCTTTATTATAACTTCTCAGGTTTAGGGATCTTCAATACTAAATTGATATGTTTAACCCGTTTACAGAGTTGCATGTATCAACAAAGAAGTAATAATATCCTAAAAATGCTGTGACTGGTAACTTCTATAAATATAGTAATAACTTATTTTACTCCTGCTGGTATTCATTCATATTTATGAATGATTGTCTCCACATGAATCTTGTCTTAATTTTTTTGTTCAAACACTTTCTGCAGTTCAAATCGTTTCTATTTCTCATCCAAATCACCATATTATATTCGAGAAAGGGCTTTGCATTAGCTTATTTCTAGCAAGAATTGTTTAAATTATTCTCTCTCTTACCTTCCCATGATGATAAATTAATGGCTACTTGTGGGTAGTTCAAATGAATTAAACCACACAGTGCCATTAAACCTGTCTGACTACTTGAGCCTTGTTGATTTTTTAATTCTAGGGTCCATATCAGGATACTTTGGAATTTCTTTTGGGAGGTAGAGATGAGTGCAAGAACCTGTGGAAGATATGTGTTGAATATCACACATTCTTTAGGTTATCTGATCAACCAAAACCAAAACCAAAGCCAGTCTTCTTCAGCAGAGGATCATCTTTCAGATACAGGTATTTTCTTTTGTTACAAAAAAGGCATTCAAGAAAGCTTTTCACCCTCTTTTTTATCCTAAAAATGTAGAACCTTATTATTACAGAAATTAAAAGCAGAGATTTTAAAAATATTTATACTTATTGTTTTACAGTGGACGAACACAAAAACAATTGGTGGATTATGTTAGAGAGAGTGGGTTGAAGAAAATTCCTTACGAAAGGTAATAAACTATTTCTGCTGTAAACCTGCAAATTGTTACTATTTTGGATTTTGTCTTATGTGTTCCTTAGTCTGTCTTCTAAAATAATAGCATTCTACTTTTTATATTTAGAATAAGTTTATAACTGTACAATTAATTTGATTTTTCCCCTAATAGTTTTAAGTTGTAGTTTTCATGTTTTTAGTAACAACTTGATTTTTTAAAATTCAAGATTCACTAAATTTAGTGAAGCTGTGGATAATTGAATCTTAGGCAGGATGGAATTATAATTAGTTGTTAAATATTTAATTGATTGATTTAAACACTTTTATTTCAGATAAAGTCAATTAAAGGAATATCTTGCAGTTATTCTTCATATATATATTTGTTCATTATTATAATAATCACAGCAAATGGTCATATCTTTTGTAGAATAGTATGTGCAATGCTTTGAATAGCATGTGCTAATGTCTTAATCCCTTGTTGATGTAAAAGTATGTTTGGTCCCTATCACAAAAGGGAAAAAAAATAGAAATAGAAAAAATAGAAAAAAAGTTGTATTGGGTATCAGAAAACATATACAATTGTAATATGTAAAGGCAGGCTATTAGTCCTTCAAGCTCATTGCTACTTTGACTAATAAAAATGGCTCCAGAATTCCCACTTCGTATTCTGCGATGTTTACCTGGGAAATGCCTGAGAGAAGCAACTTAGAACTGAGGAGAAATTTCCTGACAGTTAGAACAATTTATCAGTGGAACAGCTTGCCTCCAGA
>JAPKID020004670.1:0-11548 GCA_026931265.2 Tropidonophis doriae | reverse complement strand
GAATGGATAATCACACAGTTTTGCTCTCCAAATACTAATAAAATAAGGACATAGGAGGAGCAGAAGGGGCTCTTACATGCCAATGCCATTCACTAGAGGAATCACTAAGGTGCATTTATGTCTCCGTTCTTTTGAGGTAAAAGGAATGCAGTTTTAAATAAAACACAGGCTAGAAATATGTCGAGTTATCATTATTATATACGACACCACGCAGGAATCAAGTGTGCTACGCTGAGGGTAAGGATGTCATTTGCCCAGTTAAAATACATAGTTATTTCTCCTCAACAGAACATCCCAGTATTCTGACTGGCAGGAGGGCAAGGGAGGGCCCAGTTTTGCTAAAGACCCCACCATCATTTCTCAATAACCATGCAGCATACGCATTCTATGATTTCCCAGCCATCTTTCCTGGGCAAACCCACCGGCGAAGTTTCAGGACATTAAGTAAACCCAAATGAAATGTCACATAAATCTGGCCTCTCCAAGTGAAATGACTGGTTGGGGAAAGGATAATTTTATGGAAATATCACAGAAACTGATGGAAAAAGGGGAAGTGGGAAGGGCAATCGTTCCCCACCCATCTGTCAAAGGCTTTGACAGCTATTATACAGCAACTTCACAGGAAGTTGAACCCCTTATTATTATCTGTCAGATCTGCCTCATTAGGAAGAGGCAGGCAAATGTAGCAGTGCCCAGTGGAAAATCTGTGTATTCACCAGTCTTGCCATCATTGCTGCCACCACATTTCACTTTAATGTGCTGATTTTAGCTGAGGTGAAATATCTGAGGTATGGAGACTATGGTGGCATGCAAGAAATTAGCCTGCTTTATAGTTACACCAATTGTGTGCAACAGGGTAGGCTTCCGTAAGAGTAGTGATCCAAGAGAACCTTGAAAGGGAACTTTCATTTCCATCTAAGCACTGGAGTAACAGGGAAGCAAGGAGGCAACAAAATTCTGAGGTGGTAAATTAAGCAATGTTAAGCATGGATTGAATATAGAGATACTGTTACTGTTTTGGGAGGAGCTCTAAAAGCTATGATTATATCATCTACAGCCTCCAGGAGGTTAGGATGACCTTAAAGTTCTCTTCCTAAATATTATGTTACACATTAGCAAAAACCTCACTGCTCATTTCCTCTAGTTTATTGCCTCTTTCATCCTTCTCTCTATATGAGGAATGCATATCAATATTTTGAATGGTTGTCCACTCCAGATCTGGTGTTTAGTTGTGTCTTTTTTTAAAATTATGAGAAGGCAGAACAGAGATCCTGAAATATCATTCAAATATTTTTCTAAACCTTTCTATAGATTCCATGGAGTTTGTTAAATATCCTTTTAGTTATGTCTAGGGACCAAACATTGGCAGGTAATGAGAGGGGCCTTCACCCTCTTGTATACATTCTTCAGTCCTGCCTTCCTCATGTGGCTACATGGCACAGGTTCTGGTTTGTGTAATACTTTCCTAGTGCCACTACTCAGCCCCTTGAACAAAGGATATGCCTTGACAATGCCAGTGTGTGGGAGAAAAGGTGCTGCCAGAGCCTGAGCATCTTACTCATAAACTGTCATCATCATAATCATTATCATCAACTTTATCACCACCACCATGAAAAACAAATTAATGATCTACTAACAGTCACTTATTAAAAATAATAAAATAGAAAATAAAACTTTATTTTAGTTTGGTAGCCTGGTTTTCTAGGCTCCTATCCATCACTCTTCTTTCCTTTTTTGGGATGGGGAGATGGGGTGGGGGTGCCTTCCAGGCACTATTAACTCCTGATAACAGTTTTCTGGGAAAAATGTTGGGAATGGTTCACCAATGCTGTTTTCCTACTGTTAAGAGAGGGTGTCTGGCTCAAAGCTACTCTGTTGGTTTTGTGCCTATGACAGGTCTAAAACTCATGGTCCCCACCTTGAAGGGACCACTTCCAACGCTATGATTATGTGCCTCAATAAGATGGAATCTGTAAAAAAAAACACCATATGATTTTGATGAGCTGGTTTTCAATAGAGGCCAATCCTACATTTGGGTAGGAATAATGTTGAATTTCTCAGGGAGGAAAAGTAAGGTGAGAATGAGACACGAAACTGGGTCTCACTCTTACTGTACCTCTAGTCCGAGGAATTCATTTTTGTTTCTACCCAAATGCACCTTAGCAATTGGCCTCTATTGAACACCAGCTCACCCAAACCAGATTTCCTCTTGTTATATAGGCAT
The DNA here is from genome assembly GCA_026931265.2 of Tropidonophis doriae. Classification (NCBI taxonomy): domain Eukaryota; kingdom Metazoa; phylum Chordata; class Lepidosauria; order Squamata; family Natricidae; genus Tropidonophis; species Tropidonophis doriae. Next base: position 9,324 of record JAPKID020004670.1, on the reverse strand, counting down.
AGACTCAAAGTGTTGGAAATAATATGGGAATGTGGGAATCCTCATGCTATCTTAGTCAATGGTTACCCAATCTTTTCTTGAAAACCTCCAGTAATTAAGTACTCACAGCTTCAGGTAGGACGCTTTTTTTCAATGCTTAATAGTTCTCACAGGGGAAAATTCTTTCCCCTGGTAAAGCTTGCAGCCATGGATTCTTGGTTTATCTTTGAGTGCTATGGAGAATAAAATCCACACACTGGATCATCTCTTTATATATTGGAATATTGTTATCATGTCTCCCCTTAGCAGAGGTGGTATTCAGTAGATTCTGACCAGTTCTGGAGAACCAGTAATGGAAATTTTAAGTAGTTTGGAGAACCAGTAAACACCATCTCTGACTGGTCCCACCCCCATCTATTCTCAGCCTCCCGAGTCCCTGCTCTGGAGGCAGAGAAATGGAGATTGTGCAGCAGCCTTCCCCTGGAGTGGGGAGGGAATGAAGATATTGCAGTATCCTTCCCCTGCCATGCCACCAAGCCATACCACACCCACCAAATCATGCCACACCCACCAAGTCACACCCACAGAACTAGTAGTAGAAATGTTTGAATCCCACCACTGCTCCTTAGTCTTCAGTTCCCTAAGTTAAACATACCAAGTTTCTATTTAACCATTCTTCATAGAATTTCCAAGTCCCTTACCATCCTTGTTGGGCATCTTTGCATCTTTCCAGAGCAATTTAGAAAAAAATATTCAGAATTACTACATACCAACAATGAGCTAGCCACCCCCCCAGATAGTTATGTTTTTCATAATCCTAAACCTACAGCATATACACAAAAGTCTTACTGTATCAAACTACCTGTGACTGGTGAACTGCTCTTGACTCATTGGGGAAACAGTGGAAAGATCTTGCCCAAAAACAATGTTTTCATTTAGGAAATACAGTATGGAATACCATTTGTTTTTCAACCTCAAGTTTAAAGCAATTAATTAAAGTGTATCTCCACCCCCATCCCAGCCGATGAACCGAATTTTTAATCCAAGAACCAAGTTGTACATGTTCTCTTCTTTCCTCTTTTTCTATCTTCAGCTCCTTATTTGATCTTTGGTGAACAGAATCCATTTTATTTATGTTTCTGAGTGAGGTGAAGAGAAAAGAAAGAGGCCATACCTGGATTCAGAAAATTCCATTAAATGGATAGTTTGCATGTATCTGTGTTTGTGTGTATATATTATTTCTTGTTGCTTTTTTATTTAAAGTCATGTTGTCAAAGTTACTGTGACAGCTCAAAACTGTTAGGTATGATGTGTCAAGAAAATGTACTGAGAGAGAAAGAACATGGAGTGACTGTCAAAAACCCCAGGAGAAATTCCAAGCTCTGTATCCCTCCGAATATGGTCTTAAAACTATTATGATTATTGTTCTAATTGTGCAGATACAGACCCCTACAGATCGCTAAGAGTTAATGGCATGCCGTATAATGAATTCAATAACGACAAGTTTAAAAAGGTCTAATTAGTGAATAACCGCTTTATTATGAAAAGAAACGGTAATGAATTTAATAGCTCAAAATCATTAACAATATTTAGTTTGCTGGTACTTGTACTGCATTCTCTTCATTAATATGAACATTTAATATGTTTTAAAATGGATTTGTAATACTTTCTGGGTCACAGGGTCACACTGACAGAACAAGTGTAATTATTTCACTAATTGTTATCTCTGGATGTTTGTGCTCTAAACTGCAGCCTATTTAGGTGGCAAATTTGAAAAAAAAATGCTGCAAAAATGAAATAAATAAAGTAATTAAGGGAAGGGAAGTTAGAGGACAGAATTATGCCAGAAGAGTTGGGAGTAAGCAGAAGATATTTAGAACTGTGAATGGCTTTTTCCCCCCGTATCCAACTGAAAGCCTGCCATAAACCCTCGGCTGACAGAGTTCCCTATAGATTTGTGGGGACTGTGGCTTTTGAGAAGGCTGCTATACAAAATAAAATGTTTTGTCTCTTGCCTCAATGAGGTCTTGCTGGCAGGGGAATTCTGGAAGTTGAAGTTCACACATCTTCAAGTTGCCAAAGCTGGGGAACATTAAAAAAGCATCACAGGATTAAACCGGCAGAGCTATGAATCAGCTGAAGTCCTTTGTTCAGAAAACATGCCAAAACATGGAGTCTCAAAGTGTTAGTCATTTGTGGATTAAATGGTTTTGCCTTGTAATGTTTGCAGACTGCTTTGTAACATTTTATTGGTCCTAATGTCTGGCAGCCTTGGTGGATCACTGTGTACCATGTTGATCGATAGCACAAGAGAAGCGAGCACTCTGCAAAGCCAGAGCTGCAAATGCTGCAACAATGGTACCCACATATGTCTGTCTAACATGTGGCAGAACATTTCATGCCCATATAGGCCTTACCATCCACCTGTGGACACATTGTGGACAGCCCACAACCTGTTAGGTGTCAAGGCCCTCTTCGAACACAATGGCCAAACATCATTGGTCCTAATAAAGGTACCATCATGTAATGTCTTGGGTTTTATTTCATCTGGTGCATTGTTATGATTATGGCTATAATAAACAATTTCCCAAAAAACTTTCTTCAATTCTGTTTCTTTATTTTGGTGTGAAGTGGGGGAGTGCTGTCTTCTAATGATTCTTAACATAACTCTTGCATTGCTGAACTCCTGCACGATAAAAATTTGCTGATTCCCCCCCACATAAACACAAGTTTCTTGCAATACACAAATGAATAGATAAGCAATTTGCAGAACTAGAAATGGATTGGATGTTTGCTATAAGTCAAACCCTTTCCAGTACAGAATAAAAATGTGTAAACATTTATAAATATCTTCTTTTATTGAAAGCTACCAAAGCCAGATTTAAAAGATAGAACTATTGTTTTGATCAAAATTTTACACTAAATCTGCAATAAAATTGAGAAGTCTCACTTTGTCTAAGTGCACATATGTTACAACTTGTTTGAAATTGGAAAATTCTATTTCCAAAGAAGGGCCATATCGGTGCAAGATGCAGCTGGTTCTCCCTAAAAAGAATACTTTTAAAAAGTTTTTTAAAAAAACTTTCTTATTTGCAAAAATCAAAATTTAAAAGAGATAAGTATCATTCTTCTGCCTCTTTTTGCCAGAAATCAAGAAGGCTTTGATTTTCTAATATCTGTTACTTTTTGCATTTTATGATATGCTACATGTTATGATCAATATCAATAAAGTTAATTGTTAGATACTATCAACAAATTTAAAAATTTAAGAAGTGTGTGGGATTTCTTGGTTTTCAGTCATGGCTAATACACTAAAAGTCAACAGAATTCTGAATCTTGCTTTGTCTTCATCCCTGAATCCAGCTGGGCTGCTTCTGAATAAGTCAGAGAGAAATCAGGCTATTTTCCTCCTCATCAAACTGGTGATGACTTAATTTAGTAAATACAGTAAATTTCTTTGCTGCCAGATAGTGATGGTCTGGATTCTTGCAATCCAGATCTGGTAGTCCTAGGTAAACATTTTACATTAATCATTAGAGCAGCACTTAATCCCTGAGCTGTTATAGGCTTACTTCCAAGCAATTAATCAATGCATCTGTCACTCACAAAACCCATTAAAGAATTAAGAGACTGCTTCCCAACTCGGCTACCTGTAGGTTATAACTCTGCATTGGCCATGATAGCTTATACAACTATGCTTTCTTGTTTAAGAATCCCCACCACAATCTATAAATATAATAAGCAATCCTACCACTATCACTCTGAGACATGGTCCCAAATTGTAAACAGGGTGCATATTTTTACTAGGTCAGTAAAAATTGCTCCAGAATTCATCTCAAAAATTAAGCAGGACTTCTTTGTGTATTGTGGAAGACTTTGATCTGTGAAGGCCTCTTAATAGTCAGAGGGCAGATGTGACAACAATACTATAAAAGAATGGAAGGAATCAGGACACATAACAGATTACATTCCAGAGTTCTCTCCTATATCACAAAAAAACTGAAAGTCTTGTTCAGGTCAAAATCCTTGAGAGGTTGGATAGTTGCCAAAGAGGAGAAAACAAATAATTGACAAAGAGAATAAAGGAGACCATGAATTTACAGGAAAATAAAATTATACAGGCCAATTTTTACAAATTATCTAGCATATGCAAATTTTCAGCCAGTCTTTGCCCTCTTTTAGAAACAAAGGCTACAATTTAAACAGAAAGATAATCCATATCACCATAATGTAGAAGAACATTGCCAAAAATTCACTCAGTCTGATGCTGATGGAAATTTTAAAACTTGACTGCTTTCTCTTTTTTGTGGGTGTTTAAAACTGGAATCGACTGGATAGTCTTGCAGACAGAGAAATAAGAAATGCCCATGGACTTCATAACACCGCTTCTCAAAGGATGGACACCCAGCTTTGTTGCCTGCAAATACGAACACATGAAAGCTCTGGAATTTCTTAAAATAGAAGAAGCCCTTTTGACCCTAATACTGGGCTCAAATGTTTACTGAAGAATCTAAGTGGGAACATCATCCTTGATCTAAACAATATGAAAACTGCTGGGTTTTCAGCTATATTGCAAAGGGAGCTGGAAGCAAAAGTTACACAGAATAATCTCAGATGCCATTTCTTCTTTACCCTTTATAATTTCAGCACTAATACAAACCCACAGGGCATCAGAGGGTAGCAGCTTCTTGATGAAAACAGTGTAACTTGAAGTGAGTGACATCACAGAGTTAAATAAACTGGACAGGGCAGTGACTCAAGGCAACTTTGCTTTCCCTGTGACAACGTGGGAGACTCACAACATTTTGTTAAAACGACTGAGGTTCTCCTGTTTTCCAGGTCAATGGATGTTGGGAGCCTCACCAACATGACACTGTGGACCATGGAGGAGGGAACAGAATCAATAGTAGATGCACTAAGGGGCACTTTATGGTAAAGACAAAGGAAAGAGTACAGTTTGCTCAAAAGCAGAATTCAGGATACAATAGAGCAGGAAAATGAAGGAGGGGGTGGGGGAAAGGAATGACTCTCTGAGACAGTTTTTTGAATGTACCTAATCTGCATCATGCACTTAAAATATTTTAATCATTCCAATATTTGGAATTTCATATGCGATTGTATTTAATGGTTGGCATGGAGTTGAATTTCATTTGATAGCTAAAATCGCTGTAGGGTTTCACTAGACATGACAAAGAAAGGTTAAAGAGGTTTTTTTTAAAAAAAAATAGTTATAGTCAGGGAATCTATTTGAGAACACAACATTAGAGAGGAGAAAATTATCCTTTTCCATTGTGCTGTTTTCCTAATACAGTAAAATGTTACTGTGCAGATCGGCACACATTTATTTTTCCAACTCAAATGATTAAGATTCCTTAATTCTGTAATAATATTACCTCATGTTCAATCTTAAAACCACAAGACAGACTATTTTATCATAAGCATCCCTTTTTGTATGCAACTTGCTTAAAGACACACATCTGGGTTGGGGGAAATTAATGGGCAGTAGGAGACCCCATTAGTTGTTTCTTGTCCAGGCCACAACAAAGTCCATTGTGTGGAACATAGCATTTTGCTCTCATTGAAATGCCTACCTGATTTCTTTTACCACTCCATTGAAATCCAGAGTACCGTGTGTGATACCTAATGCCTACCTAATCAGCCACTAGGAGTCATAATAAAAACTCAGTCAAGTGGCAGACTAATTGAGACCGGGTATGAGCTGGGGTGCAGTGCACAAGCTGCTCTCAATATATTTAAATGTAAACTGTGTAGCCAGCAGCTGGTACAGATCCCCAGGAAGCTTTGTGTACTGCACCTTTCTGACATGTAAACATAAAGCTCTATAAAAGCAGATGAAAAGACTAAACATGGATGCATGGCATGCCAGAAATAAAGGCTCCCATACACTGTTAGAGGAAACTCGAGAGAATATGGTGATATCAGAGCTATCAGGTTAAGTTTGTTTTCTTGGTGGAAACCTCTCCTTTTAAAGTTAATTATATCCCAAAGCAATAAACATTTCTTCGTAATATGTATAATACCAGGTTCTCATGCACTAAGGCCTTCCACAGAGTGAGATTTAAATTCTGCTAATATAGAAATAAATGGATCATATTTATCCTTGCTATATTCTCTTCTTCACTCTTCACAATAAAAATAAAAAATCTCCAAGAATTAAAACCTTAATGATACGTTTTAGGGGCCCAGCAAAGCATCTTCAACCAGTAAAGTGATTCTGATGGAAATGTAAGCAGCAAAGATAGATCCAGATTAATATAGATGCCCTGTGCATGATTGCATATGTTTTAGAATTACGATGGGAGAAAATGTATTTCAGAATTGAATTTGACAGGCATCAAGAACACAACAGATACAAATAAAATCTTCACTACTTACTAGACAAATAGATGTAAATCTTAGGGATGTGCAGACACTTGGCCTCATTGAGGCCCTTTGCCACATAAAGATGTGTTCTACCATCTCCAGAAACAGTTGAGGCTGTACATCCATCAGCTGATCCTTCTTGCACTTGCAACAAAGGCTGAGCAAAGCACCCACACACCAGATTAGAAGCCACATGCTAATTTGCAAGATACTTCCAAGGAATGCTTTGTTTCAATCATCAATAAAACAAAGTGTCCCTTCCAAGAGCTGCACAGCCTTAGTAGATACGAAGTTCAGAACAAAATGTGACTTTTTGCAAAGACATTGAGAAGGAGAAAGAGAAGGCATCGGATCATTTAACACTTTATTTAACTTACTTTTAGCAAATGATAACCTAACACCGTAATAGTTAGCATATAAGATCCATAATGCTCTTTGCATCTTTGTTATATCACAAATAAATAAAGTGATCTTCTTTGGATTTTTATTTCCCCCAATCTGTATTTGGCTTCTAAAATCTTTTCAATATCTACAAAACTTTAATTACAAATGCACTGGGAACATCTTCTTTTCCAAACAAACATTGTGCCAGTAAATTATTTTGTACCAATGGACAGTCCTTGAGTTGTTGGGGACAACCCAACAGATTAACACACTGGCTGTTGTGCTTTCTTGTATTTTATACATCATTTATTTTTTCTGCTTCCATTTGGTATGTAACCTTGTAGCCTGACACTGTTCTACGCATTCTATTTTTATGCTTAATCCCACAATGCTAATAAATTATTCAGAAAATACACTCTCCTGGATTTGGAAGCAGGATCCCAATTGACAAGCACCCACCATCAGAAGCTCCACCAGCAAATGACTGCCTTAGCTTCACAAACCATGAAAATTGAGATGTTTCTTACACTATGTAATAAGCTTCCATTATTATCGTTCCTTCTTTCCCAGCACAGAATCTCTAGGATTTGAATTTTTTTTGCATACCAATCTTCATAATGCTTGCATCTGCATTCCTGAAATGTGATGTAATGCCTACTTTGCTATACATTTAAAAATTCTGCAATAAAAAGATGAATCAGATATGTAATAAATGTACAATACATTGTCCTAGGTCAGAGACCATTGAACTAGGTGATCAACTTGTTTGTAAGGTAGCATAAAATGCTCAGATATTTCTGAAATTTCTAACAGCTACTTAAAAACATTTGTGGATAAATAAGTACTTTCCTCAAAGAAATATCTCACATTGACTCCTCCCAATCTTCAGAATATATTATTCCAGGATTATCCATGTGACCAATGGGAGTTTTTTTTTTTCAACACAAGACAGCTGGAGGAAGTAAGATTGGTAAAACTGTGAGTGGGGATTATGGAGGAAGGATGAGCAGCCACCCTCATCCTTGTGTGGAAATGAGAGTCTTGCACAAACACAAGGGCATCTTTATTTTTATCAGTGAAATGTTGGAGGCTATTTTATCATTGTCTTCCTGTTTCAAAATTGTCCTTGAGCCTAGCTTGACCCCAGTGCATTAGATGATGCAGCAAATAACTGCTTGAGAGTTGGGTGTATGTTTGTGCTTATCTGTCCAAGAACTGCAAAGCTGAAATAAACTGTTAAAACTGGGGTATGACATTCTGCCATAAAGCAGTGTTATTAAGAACTTTCAGCTCATTATTCAGAAGCCAACCCAGGTCAACTTTCCTGATATATGATTTAGAAAGCAATATCTCATCATCTTTACAAGAATCTGAAGTCCATTCTTATGTCTTTCATCACTTGTGGGAAATATTATGCACGGCAAGACAATCTGTTATCTCTTCTTATTTTCCTGTGTGTAAATTTATCTCTCCATCTCAGCCTTTTTATCAGCCCAGCTGATACCAGAGAAATGCACATCTCATTTTAGACCTAACCTCATTTTTCTCTTCCTCAGTCACTTCCCCTTTTTTAATCAGTGTTGATACTGAGTGACTCAGTCAATAACATTGTCCCTTTGGTTCTTCAAACAGTCATCTACAGAATCTTCAAATTCTACAGCTGCTTCTCAAAAGTTCTACAATGAAAACATCAGTAATGAAGAGTTAAGCTGCCTCAAAAGACTACTTGTTCATCACTACTTATTAACTGCAAAGTGTAGCTTTTCTAAAGAGCGTTTTCTGTTTGCACAGAATAACAGCTAGAGACAGTGTATCACATCAGTGACTAATATAAATAGTGAATAAACGCCCAGTTGGACTCCAGAGAACTCTATGTTCACTAAAGTTGCCACCATACGACAATTCTGTATCAATAAGAATATCAGCCACCATTGACTTAACTGTTCCATAACTCAAAGTGATAAAGAGTAGAATACGGGCAATCTGTAGGCAGCCCTTTATTTTTGCAACTCACAAAGTCTTCTACTAATGAAGAGCCAACATTCAATGGCAAAATAATGAATATAATTTCCTGCCATTTTTTTCTGGGAAGCAAAAACAATTAAAATTTATTAAGTCTTTGGAGAGGCCTAATGGACCTAAACCTGTAGGAATAAGGAAAGAAAACTACAAATACTTATAAAAAAGAACATATCAATTCCACACATCCCTTTATCTAATGTATTGACCTTGTTGCTTTGTTCTTCCCAAGATCCCTGATTGCCTACAAATCCCTTTTCTATCATCTGCTCATCTGACTCTCTTGTTTCTTTTCACCACCATTCACCCACATTAGCAGTTTCTTAGATTTTGGTGGCACGTTTGTAGCATCTGTGCAGCAACATTTGCAGAAATAGAACTGTGTCCAGTTCTTTGATCAACACTAATTGAAATATGAGTTCCAATCATATCCTGATTTCCTGGCTAGATCTGCATTGCCTTATTCCAAGTGATGTCAGAAGGTAGGGCTCGTGGCACACAGGGCTGCGCCTTCGCCCGCTTCTTCCCGCTCGCCGGGTTGCAGGCAGAGCAACGGCG
>JAPKID020004669.1:0-11297 GCA_026931265.2 Tropidonophis doriae | reverse complement strand
CATTGAACAAAAACCTCTGAGTCTCTTTACCTGGATGCACTGTTCAGAGTTACTGCTTCTTCCATCCCATTCACTCCCAGTGAGTAAACAACCTGGACCACATATCTTTGTGATAACTCCTCAGCCCCAATCTTACATTTCCATATCTACAGTTTGTCATTCAGATTAAAGCCAGCATGAGATGACTAAAAGCTCTCAAAGTTTTTTAAAAATAACAAGGCAGGGGAGATCTGAGAATTTATAGCCAGTCAACTTAATGTCTGTTCTACATTTGGTGATATGTTAATCAAATAAAAAATACTAGTTTTGTGGAGCAAAAAAACATATCATGGCTTCTACATCCGTAAATCCTCCTTTATAAATGCCTTAGTTTTTCTATATACAGATGCAAGCAAGTAAACGGCTGTGTTGTACCTACAAATCAGGAAAAAAGTCATGTAGAAAATAATTAAAATGCATGGGAACTGAACACTTTGCACATGAGAAAAGTCTACAATGTCTAGTAAAAAGATGGGTGACCTGGTTGTGTATATTCATGCTTGACCTAAATAAAGTTGTCAGGGACCATTTTATTTCCTGTCTCAAAAGGCACATAATAAGACTGAGAAAATATTTAAAACAGCTGAAAAGAAACAGTTGTTCATACAGTGCCTAATTAACCGGTTGTATTCGTTATTAGAAAAATTGATGATGACCACTAATTTTAATAGCTTTCAAAAAGTGAGATTAATACATTCATGGAGGGAAGATTTATCAAAGATTATTGGTCACGAAGACTCGGTGAAACCTCTGGTAAGATGCAGCATACCTCCAAATACAAGAAAACAATAGTAGGAGGGCGGTAGATCTCCAACTCTACGTATCAGCACTCTAGATATATCTGGTTGGCCACTATAAGAAATAAAATGTTGGTTGAGGAAGGACCTTAGATTCAAAGAGTTTGGTTCAGAGGTGGGTTGCTCCCAGTTCGGCCAAACTGGTAGTGGTATTTTTGCCTAGGTCACAGAACCAGCACTGACCCAGGCTTGCCACGCCCCCAAACTGGTTCCATCGCTGCCGCTGATGTCACCGCCATGTTGTTTTGTAGTTATTGCGCAAGCACAGTTCACTGTAAATTGTTCTGTGCATGTACAAAGAACAATTTACATTGAACTGCGCAAGCGCATGCAGCGCAAAATACCTGCGACATTGCCGGATAGTAAAAATGTCAGCAACCCATCCCTAGTTTGGTTGTTCTTAATTTCTTATGTACATAAGGACTCAAGGGTGTTGTTGCTGGTGTAGGGAGGACTTGGGCAATACAAATGAAGAGCAAAATCATTAAACCAAAGTGGTCATGATGCACAAGGTAGGCATCTTTCTCTTTTCCCAGAACATCATTTTCAGATGAGTGTTAACTCCAGAGAAGTAGCAGCTGCCTTTTTCTCATTTAAACTAATGTCTTTGAAGCTAAGTTGATTTTTAATGATACACCAAGGAGCCAATTTGCTAGAACTTTTAAACTTCTTGCATAAGTTTCATAATGGCAAGGTGGCAAGCACAAACTTTTTAATCGTGCCCAGAAGGACTTATTAAGATAGCTGGGAGCTGACACTGTCACTGAAGAGACAGGTCAACTACATTCAGCTGATCATCTCAAATCCAGAGGTATAAACACCCAGAAGAGCAAATCCCTGGGAAGGTGATTTCAGTTTTGCTCCCAGAATTGGGACCATTAAGTGAAGCCGCGTAGAGTCTCTATGGGATCATTCCTAGCAGCTAAGGAGGGAGTTCAAGAACATCTGAGTAGCTACAGAAAAATCCCTAGGAGAAATTTGTAACAAGAATCTTAATTATACAACCTTTTACTATAAAAATTACACCTCTAAGTATTGCTCTATCAAATAAAGTTGGAGGAATAAAAGTTGATTGTAGCCAAACATTTCCATCATCCTAGTCTATTTTTTTCTATCCCTCCTCCAGCAAACTCCTGATCCAAAGAGTGATGTCAAAAAATAGATCACTTTAATTGGGAGCGTCATATACAAAGCATCTGTGTGCAGATTAAAATATGGTGCTTAGGTGGCAGATGTTCCGAGAAAAAAGACATTAATTTACCATACTTAAAATTGAAACATCAATTCTATCCTCATAAAGTTGGGAACAGAGCCTCCCAGTATGATAATAAATAAATAAAAAATCTCCACCCTGCAGAGAAAATACCAAGCACTTTCTGACCACAGTTGGCTTGACTTGTAGGTAGTTTTGCTGGCTAGCTTTGCATGTTGCATTGTGTCACGACTATCACCAACCTTTCCAATTGGCTGAATTTGAACAAATTGCTAATATAAAAGCAATCAAACTACATTGGGGTTTAATGTAAACCTGTAAGCCCAAATGGCTGCATTTGCATAATATGATAGGCCAAATTCAAGTCATTGGAAGAACCCGGAGGCCTAATGTCTATGAGATCTAGAAAAAAAGCCAACCAGCAATATTTGACCATTAACCTATGTTAAGACACTGCTTGTTCATCTCTCACCTGAAGTCTGTCATGACAATGATTTATTAAAACCTGATAAAAATTTAATCTGAGATCAAACTCTCCTCCCTGTCCATGGACACAAACATGGTGTCAACCTCTGCTTTGCTGCTTGCTTTGGCTGCCATTGAAATGGGGAGGGGGGGGGCTATGGTATTTGGGAATGGGATTTCATGGTGCAGGAGGGAGATTTGGAGGAGGGAGTATGTTCTCACCATCTACTGCACATACCGATGGCTGGTGCCTTGAGATGGTCAAGGCCAACCGTCCTGCATACCAACCTGATGATGCGCCTAAAGATGCCTGAGGGATTTGCGGATTGGACAATTGGGTGGAGATGGTTGGGGGGGAGGGAGCTGGACATATATTGATATGTATGATTTCGCACGCTTGGGTCTCAGACCTTGCTTTTCTTAGCTGCTTTCTTTTCATAACCAGTAAAAGTACTCTTAATTCTTCAAAATGGAATTGAGTGGTTTCTTTCTTGGTTAATGTCAGAGGCAGACCAGACAGTGTGCGTGGTACAGGAAGACACAGAAAGGAGGGTGCAGAGTACAAGTGAGAAGCTAGCAGGGAAGGTTGCAAGTGGCGATCATGTGACACCCCCCCCCAAAAAAAAACAATGCAACAGATGGAATTTAGAAGAAAGTCTTTGGTCCTTTCATTCAGTGCCATTGTTATTTCAAACTGTTGCTGAACAAATGGCTATAACTTAAGGACTACCTCTACCTCTTTCAGAGAGACTAGCAATATCATGCTAATTGCTTTACTTAAATAATAGATCAGATTACAGAACTTTCTTTTACTGACCATCAGCAAATTAAACAAAATTTAGCACATACACATAGACCTATCTTTCTTTCCTCTTTAATTGTTTTATGACCTAACTGCTCTACAATTTCAATTTATTCTGCTAAATACTGATTTGCCTAAACAAAAGTTGCCTAAAGGGTTAATAAAAAGTTTTAAATTTACCCGCTAATCTCTTGTTTTCAGAAAAGTTTGGATCTTCAGTTTCTCATCTCTCCCTTTCAATATCTGTGCCAAGGAGGTAGAAGTCTCACTGTGTCATTCTAATTGCATACTAATCTTTATGCCAATTCAGTGCTATTAACTCTACCCACAATACATCATCTGTTTAGCAGCCAATGACAACATGATCTTGGTATTGACAGTGTGTGTGACTTTTTAACACATCTTTTTTAATTGCTGCCCAATCTGAGATTGACTAATTCCTGTCCATTATGAAACTGGCAATGAATGTCCAAGTTCACGGCCAGATGCTGCTGACTAACTAATCTCTTTCCTTATTCTCTTTAGCATCTAACTGCTAGAGAAGGTAATCCTTTGGCAAAGATTCAGTATTATTAACATGCTAATTATAACCACTATATCTCTTACTTCCAGGCCGATTCAGTAGAAGTATTAACCACAGTGCTTGGAGGTTGTCACGGTCAGGATAGTGAGGAGCAAATTCAGATTGAATCCCTTCCAAACAGAGTAGTTTTGACTTTGTGGGTCTACCAACACCGTATTTGATTTTTTGCTATTCCTACCATCTCGATTTGAAGGCGCTCCTAGATTCACAGATTCTGCTCAAAGAGCAGGTAACAGCTATGGCTTGGAAACATTTTCAGTTACATTTTGTGCAGTAACTGCAGTCATTATTTGGTGTGGAGGCCCTGTTTACAGCCACTCATGTTCTATTCTATTTTTTACGCTAGGATTTTTATACTGCTTGTTTAATCGCTTTATTGGTAGATTGTATTTTATTGCTATTATGACGCTCTTGAAATTGATAGCATACACAATTGTTAAGTAACCAAATAAATATAACACCTGAAATAAAATATGAAGCATGAAATTATCTTACCACTTCTAATTGAATTTGAATGAAACATATTAAGACTTTTGAGTATTATGTTTACTGGTGGGATTCTAATGCACTTGCAATTAACGATACAAGATAAGCCTTGTTAAAAGGGTTGAACATAAAAGCACTTATTCCTAAATTCATATTTTTATCACTCCATGAGATGACAAGGATGATTTAATCCTACTCCATATAATGTACACCTGTTCCAATACTCATTATACTACTGGTATTTAACTCACAGTTTAAAAGCTTGAAATAGCTAAGAGCAGAGTAAAAATTAAATTCAATTTATTGATTGCACATTTAAGACATAAATATGAAAGCCTTTTAACAAAACATATTACTCCCTTTGATCAGTAATGTCTGGTAATTTACAGAGAGAACTTGATTATATTGTTCAGACTTTTAGAACAGAGCAATTTAATATAAAGGATTGATATGTTGAAGTATTTCTGCATGTGTTTCTAATTCCTGTCAATCATGCTAAATATCTGGCCATTAACATACATTGAAACCTTACCGAGGAAAGGTAATGTTCAGTATTTGCAAATTATTCTTAAATTGTACCTACTCGTTCTCTTATTAGTGTTTGTCCTACTTGGTTTTAAGATCCACTTGTTTTTGCATTGAACTTGTTCAGTTCTCATAGGGAAGTTCTCAATGCAGGTTTTTCTTTTTTAGCCAATTTGTCACAGAGCCTGATGCTGATCTGGACTAAGAGTGATTGGCTTAAAGCCACCAGCCAGCATCCATGCCAAAGAGAAAACTATAAGCTGCATCTCCCCACTTCTAATGTAGTATCTTAACCATTACACCACACTGGCTCTCTAAATCAGAGAGTTTTATTTAAAAAATAAAAATAAACTGCAGGAAGAACAGTTAAAAACATTCAGAAAAGAAAAAGACATATTAGAAACATATGTTTGCAGGAATTTTTAAGGAGGGTGGGAACAGTGCGGTCACAGTGGGATATGACTGTAATTTGTATTTTATTTATAAGCATGTTTTGTTGCTTAGCATATTTTCTAGCCTCCACTGAGTGGCAGAAAAATCTTGAATATTTGACAGAACAAATAAAGAAGAATGTTAGATCAAGCTTCACATGTAGAGAATTATCAACTCAGTAGTGCTTCATTTGAAGTAAAGTGAAAAAGAAAATATTCTAAGAATCCTAAGAAGTAGACAAATAAGCAAAATATAGCAAGAATATACTAAAGATTTTCTGACTTCACTAAACTCATTAAATTTAATATGTTTACTGAAAATTTCCCATAACTGGTCAAGAAAGTACTCATATATTACAATAACCTTCTCTTAGAATGCTGGTTAAATTCCACAGAGAACTTATATTGAAATAAATGAATTGAAATGTATTGATAGGTGAGAGAAAGGTTCACCATGTTGGCCCAAGGCTTTAAGAAAGTCGATTGCATTGCTTGAGACTCTTAGTTTCCTCTGAACTCTTCAGTCTCTCCTCTGAGACTACACATTATTTCTTTTAAATTGCATATGTTGTGTTAGATAGCTTAATTAATGAAAATACTGGTGTCTTGTTTAAATTAATATTTTATGACAAATAACACATTCCTGTCTTATTACTATTTGGGGGGGGGGGTTCTGGGAAAGGTGGAGATAATCTGAGATTTTAACAAGACAATAATTATTTTCCAAACAGACTTAAGACAAAAGCAAAATGTTGCACTGAAATTCAGTCGAAATGTACAACTCGCCCAGAATGCGGTTATGCCTGTACTGATATCTGAGGTTTACCAATGTACACCTATGTTGCGAAAGCTGTATTTAATCCAATTTTCTTCCACATGCAATTGAAGTTGCTGTTTATCATCTTTAAAGCCCTATATGGCACAGGGCCAGGTTACCTGGGGATGACCTTTTCCTAAGGACATTTATTTGTGGTACCGATCAGATAACATAGGCACACTCCTAGTCTCTTTCCTTAAAGACTGCCACCTCCTGGCAGCCAAGAAGTGTGTTTTTCTATAGCAGCTCCTGCCCTATGAAACACTCTTCTCCCTGAGATTTGGTAGTACTTTATCTTCCCAACTTTCTGAAAAGCACTGAAGACCCAAGTGTATCCCAAGCACTGGAATTGGGTTAGATAGATGAGAGGATTTTGTGAAGGACCGTATGTTAGAAATCAAACTTTGGAGTCAGGTGTTTATATTATTATTTATATTGTTTTAATTGCCAATTATGAGCTGCCCAACGTTCAATTTAAGTTGGGTGGCTATATAAATGTAATAAATAAATAAACAAATTAGTACCTCTACTTCATAAGCTACACTTATTCTCTGTAGCCATTTGGGTGCACTTCAAGATGCTAATTATCACCTATAAAGCTCTTCTTGGCACAGGAAAGTGGGCTTTTTTTGCCGCCTTTGCTTCTGTTTTTGCTCATGCAAGAGATCCAGTACAAAGGGGATACTTTAGGTCATGTTTATGAAATATTACTTAATAGGATTTCAATAGCAGAACTTCTCTGTTGCACATCTGCCTTTGGAACAGCATTTCCCTGTGTTCAAAGGGCTCCAAGCATTGGGCCAAAGTGCTTGATCAGCCTGATTTAGAAATAAAGTTATTTGTATAGCAATATGCTAAGGTTACCCTCAATTATTTTGTGCTGCATGTTTGTGTGTTCTGTTGTTTTTTCTGATTTCTGCTTTTAATCCTATGTAAGCCACCCAAGAGTTGTTTTTCAAGTTAAGAGCACATAAATAATGTAAATAAATAAATAGACCCATAATAGAAAACATTTTACATATATAAAAACATATATATAAAGGTTTTAATTAATAAATACATTTTTACATTTTAGGTAAAAATAAGTTCACCATCTTTCGGGCACATATTCAGATACAGCTAAGATGAAATAATTATTTTAAAGTAAACCACAAGCAATAAACAGCAATAAACAACAACAAAACCCCCACTCAAATCACATATGCAAAAAAATAATAATCAGTAAACATGCACTACAAATAGAAAATCTAAATAGAAAGGTTGACAAAATTTTGGATTCATTTCCAGGCTCAACGGTTTTCACATCTTAGTTTTTAAAAATCTGATTTGTTTTTGGCTTACCATATTGTATGAATCTGTGGCTGTGGTTTAAGACTGTGGCTTATAGCTTAGCATGTTGTATAAATCTTGTCAATTGTGATTAAGAAACCCTATTTAAAAAACTAAGCCTGTGATATGAAATAAATCACACTGATAGCCAAGGTGCTTATGTTATAACCTATAGTTCTCTTGATAGAAGCACTGTATCTGAAGAAACACTGTTATCTTTCTGTCTATTTAGCTCTGCAACTCCTGAGATTTTGATAAATGCTCTAATTCAGACACATATTACTTTATTACCAAGACACTCAGTTATTACTTGGAGTAGTATGCCTTTTCAGAGTCCACTAGTTATGGACTGGCAACAAAAATGTACTTCTATACTGGGTTACATTTTCAACAGCAATAATCTTTTTATTTTCTATGTCTTTTTAAACATTTGTAATCTCCCCCACTCAATCTAATGTAGTGGTTAAGACTAGACACCGGGAGACCATGTGCCTTAGTCAAAAAAACCATCTGGATTTGAGCTAGTCATTTTTTAACTACCATATTTTTTGGAGTATAAGACCCACCTTTTTCCTTCAAAAAAGAGGCTGAAAATCTGGGTGCATCTTATACACTGAATACAGCATTTTTGCCTCCTGAAACCCCACCCCCTTCACCAAAATGGCCCTGCATAGCCTTTAGGAGGGTGTCAGAATGCTCCTCAAAACGGCCCATTTTTCACTCATTTCTGTTGTCCTCCCTAGCCCCCAGGAGCACTATAAGCCTCCTAAAGGCCATGAATGCCCTTTTTTTGACAAAAAATGGGCCCATTTTTGCAAAAAATGGGCAGTTTTTTGCTTGTTCCTCCTCCCAGGAGCACTCTACAAGCCTCCTAAAGGCTATTCATGCCCCCCCTTTTAAAAAAAAGGGTCCATTTTTGCCAAAAACAGCCAGTTTTTGGGAAGTCTGCAGAGTGCAAAAACTTTTTTTTAAAAAAATTGTGTCTTCAAAACCTTGGCATGTCTCATACTTTGGTGCATCTTATACAAGGAAAAATACAGTAGTCATTTTCTCTCAGCCCCAAGTAATAGGCAATTACAAACCATTTCTGAAAAATCCTTCCATAAAAACTATAAAGACTTGTCCTGGCATTAGCTTAAAATCAGATATAATTGAACAGAAGAAGAAAAAAAAAAGTTATTTCTAAGACCAGCTTTTAATTTTATGTTTTAAACATTAATTATTAAAAAACTGATAACAAGTTTTCATTTCCTACCAGAACAAGCCGTAAATAGATTTCATGACCAAGGATACATTGCCTGACAATTGCACAAGTATGTGTTAGGTCTTGGTAAAGGCCAAAATAACCAAGAAGCTGCTCAGCATTGCATAATTTTTTGAAAAATAATAGCATGCATTGAGCACTAAATTTAATTTGCCTGACTACTTACAATAGGTCATCTGTTTCAAAGTCTACATGTTAAATTTGCTCCAGAGATCTTACATTATTGACATACAACTGAAGCAGACATCCTAGTTTTTTCAGCAATATCACATAAAAACAAAAATGGATTATTAAATAGCTAAACAGAAAACAAGAAAGTTTTTAAAATAGGAGATAATGCTATTCTGATAAATATAAAAAGAAAAATAAAGCAAAACCTTTTTCAAACATTACATATAGAATTCCTGTAAACTGTACACTGAGAGCATATGCACCAAAGACAAATTCCTTGTGTGTCCAAACACACTTGTCCAATAAAGAATTCTATTCTATTTTATTCTAAATATGTGGTTGCATTTAAATATATTTGGTAGGAAGGAATATGACAATTATTCGCTTCCACTGCACATTTTCATATTTTTAAGTTACCATGACAGTATGGAGAAAAAATATTCATACATAAACAGTGCCCACACAGTAATAAATAGATCTTTAATACATCGATCAATACCATAAACAGAAAAAAAATGCAGAAATATCAAAAGAAAGTTGAAAAACAGAAATCACGAGACATAGATGTGCTTTAAGATGGTTAATGTCTAACACAATATGGCAAACTATGCAAGTGTCTAAGGTTTTAAGAAATAAAGTATGCGCTTTCTGTTGAGTTGTGTCAGACTGCATTTGTAATCCCTTGCTATCATAGAAGTATGCTTTTAAATTTAGTTAAAATACTATATTCTAAAATAGTATGTTTATATGATTAAGGCCGATTGGGAAAATGCAACTAGAACTTGAATTACTGGTTCAATGATTAATAAATTACCTCCTTCAATAGTGAAGTCAGCTACCGGTATGGTGAGTTTGCTACCGAGTGTGAGCTTTTTGCACGCATGCACACTTTATGCTCATGCATACCCGAGGAGCGCATGCACAGCACTAAAAATGGAACATTTTGAAGACTTCCGAGTCTGCAAAGGTAAGTAGAACAGCGAGACGGGTGAATCTGCTATGCTGCACAATTTAGCTGGAAAGCAGGAAATGAAACGTTGGCTTACCTGAATGGTCTTCTCTGTGCGTTGCAAGAGAGTCCAAGCATGGGTTAATTCTGTCTGACTTTCCTGGACTGAATTCAAAAGATCTTTAGCCATGCCTCCGCTGCTGGCCCTCAGATTTTTTCGATGAAGGCATGGACTTGTAAGTCCGTTCAACAGTGGTTCTGTTGAGTCTGTCAAAATTCAAGTCAAAATGAGTTCACATTAATGAAGCTGGCAGCTGTGAGAAACCCTAGGGCGGTGTTGGATTCTCCTGCAGCGCACAGAGAAGACCATTCAGGTAAACCAACGCTTCTTCTCCTTTGCGCTGCTTGGAGAGTCCAGGCATGGGACATACCCAAGCTAAATGTCACTAGGGCTGGAGCAACCAAGTCAATGGTCTCTCCAGCGGAATGGATATCGTGAAGAACTCTTCTCCCAAAGGCTGCTTCCGCTGACGCAAACTCGTCTAATTTGTAATGTCACACAAACTGAGATGGCAATGCCCACATTGCTGCTCTGCAGATTTCTTCTATGGGCGCTTGGGTCACCCAGGCTGCTGTGGATGTGGCAATCCTTGTGGAGTGGGCCATGATGAGGGGTGGCACCTGCTTGGACTGGAGTTCATAAGCAAGGGCGATGCAGATGCACAACCATCAGCTGATGATGGCAGAGATGACTTTATGTCCCATAGTGGCCGGCTGGAATGAAATGAAGAGTGATTCCAACCGCCTGAAAGATGCAGTACACTTAATATACTTGTGAATGGCTCTCCGCATGTCAGGTTTGTGCCATCTGCATTCCTTAGGATGTCTCAGATGATGACAGAAGTCTGGAAGGATGACTTTCAGGCTCTGATGGAACCAGGAATTGACCTTAGGAAGGATCGAGGGGTCTAGACGGAGAACGACACTGTCTGGGTGTATAAGGCATAGGTCCTCCCTGACGGACAGAGCTACCATCTCCAAGATCCTATGTGCAGAGGTGATAGTGGTCAGAAAGGCCGTTTTGAAAGTCAGGTGTTTTAAGTCACAAGATTGGAAGGGCTCAAATGGTGGACCGATCAGTGCCCTGAGTACAGTGTTCAACTCCCAAGTCAGTTATCTGTGGACAACTGGGGGCCTCAGATTGGTGGCACCCTTCAGGAAACTGCGGACCCTGGGATGATGTGCCAGGGAGAGGTGTTCGCTGGACGCGATGAAGCATGTTAGCCCCCAACCCTTGGTCCAACCCCTCCTGCAAGAAGTCCAAAATTTGCTGTATGGAAGCAGAAGAGGGATAATAATAATAATAATAATAATAATAATAATAATAATAATAATAATAATAATAATAATAATAATAATAATAATA
>JAPKID020004668.1:0-11550 GCA_026931265.2 Tropidonophis doriae | reverse complement strand
TTGGTTCATAGGTTCTCTTGGTTAATATCAACGTTTCTCCCACCACTTTCAAATAAAAAATAAATCAAAAGGACAATAGGAATTTTGAAGGCATGTTCTAATAACTGCTATTCTTAAATCATGATGGTAATTGTTTTGCCATAAACAGATTGAAGAAATACAGATTGTTGACTATATTTCTTTAAGCTGCAATGCTGTGTATTTAAAATGAAGACTCTGTATCTATATCAACTTTTTAATAAAAATAAGCCAATAACTGACCACCAAAGTTGAATTATTGGCTGGTAAGAAGTAGAAATGTTCTGATTACATATCTCAGCTAAGTGGCAATTATTTCCCAACCTCTCACTTGACAGTGTGTGCTAAGTTCCATCAACATCCCACAACAGTTTTGCCCTTTGAAATAACACAGTGTGTGGGGCAAATGTTTTCTTACTGTGAAAAGATCATCTGTTAACTGAATTTTAGAATTTCATGCCTTTGCTTTTTGACCCCCACATACTCAATGATTTATATTGCCTTTTTAAAGAGAGTTTGCTGCATTTGTTATTAAACACAGTTATGCTTGGAACTGTTCATCAGCAAGCCAGGACAGATTTTTGGAGCATGGTTTAATTTCGTTCCTCAGTCAACAAAGCATTGCCTTCTTCTTAACTCCGATTAGGCTGAAATGTTTTGCTTGGTGGGACATGTTATCATATAAGAAAGTCCACCTTAGTTATGACAAAGCAAGACAAAATACTTCAACGAATGGGCATTTAAAAGCACTTCTGATAAAAATAACATTTCCAAGCCAAAGAAACCAAGTAGTTCACTATAAATTACATTTTAAAATGTGATTTATGACCACAGATGTTTACATAATTCAGATCTTTTCCAGAGTCATAACTCATATTCCAGTTTTGAGAGTCAAAATAGAAACAGTGCTGATGGATGCTTGTGTATGACATATCAGTATTGAGTACATTAATACTGAACATACTGTGTGATTAAACTTGGGTTGCTTAGTATTGGCTTCTAAGTAATACCTGCAAGATCCAAGTCACACTGTTTCAGATTTGGAATGAGTGCTATGCATGTCAGAAAGTTTCAAGAATACCTGTCAATCATTAATACGTAAATTATTTACCTAATTGGAGAGAAATACCAAATGGGGTGCCACAGAGATCAGTTCTGTGTCCTTTATTCCTCAACATTTTCATGTATGATTTCTAAAATAAGGTAGAAGGAAATGTTATCAGATCTGTAGATGATACAAAGTTGGGTGGGTTAGTTAGACCAAAATAAGATTCAAAGTGACTTTGATAGGTTTTGTTTCAATTTAGAGGTGCCTAATTGTGTTGAAAAGTGAGCAGAAGGAAATAGAACAAAATTGAACAAAGACAAATGTGAAGTTCTCTTATTAAACAAAAATTAAGAGTAGAGATATAAGATGACAGAAACCTACCTTTAATAGTACTTGTGAGAAATATCTTGGGAGAGCAATTGATTGCTATATGAACCAGAAATCTGATATGATTACAGAGAGTATTAACAGAAATACAACTTGCATATCACAGGAGGTAACTGTTCCCTTCTGTTCTGCTATAGACAGAACTTAAGTACTGTGGCCAGCTTTGGGCAACACACACTTGAAGGAGGATTCAGAGAAATTAGATCAGCTTTAGAGAAAAGTGATGGAAGAAAATCAACTAGTATTTTGGCGACGGGTGAAAGTTGTTTGTGCGTGTGTGTTTTAAATATTTAAATGTTTTGAAGTGTTATGACCATAGAATTATCTGAAAATGAAGACCATGATATTTGCCAAAAGGCCTAAAGGCCAATCCAGCAACACAGATAGTCACAAGATTAGCAGGTCTCCTATTTCAAGTATCTGAAAGTCTTCATTCTGCTAACAGCAGGAAACTCATGGGACTATGTTGTTGAAAATGCACAGAGGAACTCATCTGCCATGCTTAAGAGATGGCCACTACATTGCTGCAGCCCTCTCCTTGCCCTTCTAACTATGAGGGATGATTTATAGTCCACATGGAAAAAGAATTAGGCTCTTCTCTTTGGGCTTTCTTCAGCTCTTCTACTTAGCATGGGATATGACCAAGCCAAAACATTAATTAAACAGTGTGCAGCATGCACAGAACACCAAATGGAACTAGCCAGGTCTCAACTTAATTGCCAGTGAGCACAATAAGTATGCCTTCTATGGCATATTTAAACAATTTTGAAGTACCTAACCACCAAAAAGCTACTACAGGAAGGTCCCCTACCTGGAGATAATGCTGTTGTGAGTCTGGACACAAAGAGACAATAGAGCATGTACCTCTCCAGTCCCTGCATTACAGAGACATTTGTATTAGCCTCATCTCACCAATACTGCATAAATATACAGGACACACATGATAATTTTGTACCTCTCTGCTGCTCTCAGATACTAACCCTGCTACAATGTACAGTTGCCAAATTCTATACAGCAGCACTCAAGATCCACACACAAAAAATTGACCTGCACCATAAAACAGTCTTAATGAACATTTAACTTGTCATTCTAGACGGCTCTATATAGCTATAGATCTAGTTAGCCACATAATAACCTTTTATGCTCTCCTATGCCCATCTAATGCTCCTATCTCTTCTTTTAGAATTTAAAATTTTTAAATATGTGCATATGCATGCCTATTTTATATTTTTTTATGTTTTATCATTATTTTTAGAGTGTATTTTTATACTTTTTAATTGAGGGCACCCCACCCTCCTTATGCTGTTCCTTGATGGTAATAAAGGTTTGATTTGATAAGTAAAGAGCAACCTCCAGTTTTATCCGGTGTAAAAGCAATCAAGGATATGCTTTGTGTATTTACCTTGCTTATTTATTTTTAGTTGGTTGGTAAAGTCCAACATTTCTATGATTCAAGACATCGTATGATTAAGAAGTATAAAATCATAACCAGAAAGAAAAAGAAATTGGAATGTAAAGAAACAAAGAACCGTGTACTGTATCATATGATACTACAATAAATCTCCTGTCACGAGCAGATGATGGTTTCAAAAGTTCATCTAAAAGTGCTTCCAAAACAGTAGAGTCCAAAAGGCACACCTCACAAGACTTCCTTATCCTATAGCACTGCAGTACTGGGCTTTCCTTCATGGCGTGTAACGCAATACCTCTGTTCTCAAGCCACAGTGAAAGGAGAAAATCAAGAATGTCACTCTGTTCCTGTACTAGATGAACTGGGGAGGATTTCCTAATGAATTACATGCACTTTGGAGAAGATGGTTACAGCGCTGAAAAGTATATTATCTTCAATGGAATGTTCTCCCTATTTGATTCCTTTGGACTGCAGTGGGCTGGACTTGTGTCCACTTGAAATTTCATTGTGAACCTGGCATCATTGTTATTTTTATTATCTTGCAGTAGTAGTTGTAGAGGCGAGTGTGTAAATAATTCTGTCTCCTCCTGTCACCTGCATTTCCCTTGGACACAACCTTCAATGTTAGAAGGACCTGAGTTTAATGGAGTTGATGTTTATTCATGTCACATTTGTGCAACCAGCACATTCCTGCCATGAATTTCACTCTGCTAGAAAAACTCAAATCTTTGTAATTGATGTGACTAGTGAGTAATTGGAGAAATTCTGCAGTGAGGGTAACAAAAAATGTGATTGCGATCATACAATATTTTCACGAAAGCCAGTTTGAAAATCTGTATTTTAAGATTTAAAATGACATGTAATTGTTTTTTGTGAACATTAAACTAGCTTTTGTCCCAGTGCTAAATTGTCACAATGCTAAATTTATTGAAAATACGTTGCATTCTGAAAGGAAATTCAACATATGCATGAAAGATGCATACATTTGTAATTTTTTTAAAGAAGTACTATACAGATGTATTCAGTATGTGCGCCAAATATTGTAATGTTTATATAGATGAAAGAAAAACCTTGTAAAAACCTTGACTTACTGTATTTTATGTAGGTGCATGCTTGAACAGTGTTCCATTTGAAAATCACTCCTGCACACTCCCTCTCTCCTTCATAAAAATATCAAACTCTACCCTTTTAAAATGTGAGTTTATGTGAAAGTAGTCCATTTCTCAGTTTCTAATGGACTGAGAAATTCTGCATGGCAACTTATTTGTTTACAAGGTTTGGGGTTGTTGTTGTTGTTTTGCTTGTTCCATCCACATCAGAATTGTTGCATAGTGTGCATAAGTGTACATATCACATTTTGGATGAGTGTGAGCAACAGTATGCAGGCTACAGAGTAGTTTCCAGTTTAGAAATACTATCTTGCATAAAATAGTGTGAATGTGTCTGGGGCAAAAACTTGGATGAACCTATGATACCTTGGCCAAAATGCTCCAGAATTGACTAGCATAATTATTATCATTAACAGGAAATGCTGCATGTGGCATAGGTGTGATTAAGGCTGGAAACCAAGTCTGCATCTACTCTGTGTTACTCAAAATGTGATATGAAATCCTTGATTAGCTAATGCTCTGTTGGGCAGCAGGGATCAATGGGTTCGGTCTGGTGATGACCATACAGAATGTGAACTTGGGAATTTCTGTTTTTCATCATTCAAATGACTTGACTATGAAGAGGATGCCTATGGCTTCCCTTTCCATTGCTTTCTTATAATTAAGTAGTGTAAAAACTCCATGGATATCCACTTGCTTCAGTTCACTCATACAGAAAGAGGAGGATTTTGAAGATTGTGATTTAAAAGAGGACACTCCTGAGTTGACACAGGGAGCTATATGTACCTGTACTTTAGTCCTCTTTGAACAAGACAGCATTTTAATAGTGTTTAAAACCCAATTGCATTATGTTTTGACAACCCAAGCTTGATAGATTCATCCCAATTCCAAGTAGTTTGGGAACAGATTGTGGACAATATGATAAGACTAGTAATGTGATCTCTTAAATGAATCCTTTAATTTTAAGTGATTTGTTTGAAAATGAGATATGTGATAGTAAGAAGTAAAATTTCTGTTTTAATATTTCAGCCCCTAACTTGATATTATTCAGAATAAGGGATTAAAACTGTTCAAATTCTCTTAGAGCTTTTCTACCCTGTTTGCAAATTCTGGATATGAAGTCCGAACATATCTGGAATAGGGAAAAAACCACCATCTCTTATATCTGTTTGACTTCTCCACATGGCAGCAGCATCTCATGATCATTGAGATCTTCAGATTAGAAGCTGAAATAGCATGGTGGCTTTCATTTCAGTACTGAGAAGCAAATGAAAGTATGTCCCAGGATAATGTTGCAGGATCCATTTTGAGTCAGTCACCAGGACCAGAAAGCTTTCGGAGTCATGCTTGGAGCCCATCCTCAGGGAACTTCTCTCTATAGGTGCAAATGAGAATAGTTTACTGAGGATGGGCTCCAGAATGAGTCCGAAACCTTAGAAGATGAAATCTTTAGTCCCAGTGACC
This sequence comes from Tropidonophis doriae, assembly GCA_026931265.2. Classification (NCBI taxonomy): domain Eukaryota; kingdom Metazoa; phylum Chordata; class Lepidosauria; order Squamata; family Natricidae; genus Tropidonophis; species Tropidonophis doriae. The sequence goes on along the minus strand of JAPKID020004668.1, from coordinate 6,113 downwards.
AACTCAGATTAAATCCTGCAATATTGAGAAAACTTGTGTTAATTCCAGTTGAAATCACTGTTTACTTGCCTCATGGTTTCAGTGGACATAGCAGTATAGTATCTATTGTGTTGACTTCTTATACATATATGATTGTTAAGGTGCAGAAACTCCACTCTCCTTTATATGTATTATTTAATCGTTAATCTCCTTATAATTTCGTAAACTAGCTTGATCTGTGCTTGAAGCAGCAAACAGCCAATTCCTTTGTTGCATTATCTCTGGCAATTTGTTGCATCTTGTATTTCTTGTGACATTCAGAATTGAAAACCTTGCAAAGGAGGGAAAAAAAAGAAGGGGGGAAACATCTCAGATATTTGATCCAGATGTCCAGCGAGTTGATTTTGAGCATATGTTTGGTTCTAAATTTGCATGTTCAAATGTGTGTGGCTTCCACATTTTCGGTATGATTGGCTCTCTGGCAAGCTGCTGACAGATGGCATCCAAAAGATGGTGACCATCTGACCTCTTTCTACCTATGGGGATTCTGAGGTTCATCGCATTCCACTGTAAAGGCCAAAGGTATAACATTTCCCAGTATTTTTGGTCAAGAAAGATGCACTCAAGATACAGTGCTGAGGGAGAGCTTTGTAGAAAACTAACACATTCCAGAACTTTTTGAAAGACGGTTCATATATTGTATACTATAGATTTGCTAGGTTAAGCTTGGAAATGTATGGTTTGCGAAATATATCCTATCATTCCCGGTTAAGATCTTTTCTTTTTTCCACACATTGAAATATGCCTGCTTGCAACCAAGCATGATTAAGCAAACCTTCAACATCAGCTGAATGCTACAGTGTGACTTGCCTGAACAAAAATGCTGTAACTCTTAGATTCAGTGTGGTTTTATCACATGATGCAGAGCCTGGTCCAAGACGCTGTTGTTTGTCAGAGATAAAATGCAATTCTAGTTCATGGGTTCCTAGTGAAATCATATGATAGCTATTCACATGTTTTTAGCTGTTGCATGCCAAAAAACAAAACAAAACCTGAAGCCAGTAGCAATTCTAACAGTGCACGAGTTCAGCTTTGTCCTTTTAATCATTGGCCTATCATAATAAGAGGTTGTTCTTGGGAGAAGTGGTGCAATCTTAAATTCTAGCTCTGTGTGTGTGGGGGGGGAACTGGCTTTGAATCAGCTGGGTCTGCGTTTCTTAAACCATGGGACTAAATAGTATTTAGCTTTTCCTCCAATTAAAGAATGAGAAAAGTGTGATAAGAAGGAAGCCTTGACGGTAGTAGGAAGGGTGAATTTTGAATAATGGTTTATATTTCCTTCATAAAATCATTGTCTATTTCTCCCTGTAGTAATACTGTAGTTTAGGGCTCTAAACTGTTGGCCTCCATAATTTCCAACTCTCAACTGAGTTTGACAGCAGAAAGGCCAAAAGTCCAAGGGCTTCTTTCTAATCTTCTCTGATACAGATGTCCCACCTGAATTTAATAACAACTTCTTGGGGAATTAAAATCCATACGTTAAAAAATTGCATATCAATTTATTTCCTTCCACCCCAATAAAGTTGTCCTTTGCAAATGTTATTATCGGGAGAACAATCTGTAATTAATAGCTGCACTTTCACTGTTTTAAATACAGTCTGGATTTCTGTGGATCGTTTTCATTGAAGACTGTTTAAAAAAAAAATCAGCTCTGATCCCAAACTTTGTGGAAATGTCAGATCTCTTCAGAATAAAAGCTCATTTTTTAATGTCTGGCTGGGAACTGAGTTTTCTCAAGTTTCTATGTAGCTTCTCCATTTCAAGGAATAGGGAAGCCTGCATATCATCTTCCTTGCTGGTATCATTTACTGCCTTAAAAACTGCTGGCTTGAATTTAGGGACAAGCCAAGGTACTTGCGGGTCCAAATGAAAGACAATATGGTAGTTAAATTTCACTTCTGCACATGCCGTGGGACACCCCACTGAGATTGGCTTGTGGGCTTGAAAGACAACCTGTAGCACTTTATTGCTACTTTCTGCTTGTTCAGCATCTGTTTGTTTAATCCTGGAACCATTTCTACCAAAAGCTTAAGGATTCAGAAGTTCATTGACAGCACACAGGAAGTCCATATTTAGTAACCGTAGTAGGACTGGTAACTTAGTTGTTAAGCAAAGCAGTCATTAAGCAAAATCACAACTATGCATCTGATCTTACATCAGCTTTCTTTGTTTTACAGACCCGTGGAGGTCATAAATGCGAAGATTGGCTATAAATAGCTAAACAAGAACTACCTGTAGATAGAATTTGCATTAAATTATGGGATCTTTGGTTTTCCTCCCTGTTTCTTAAACCAAGCTTATTAACTTTATTGGAGGGCTAAGATCCTTCTGTGGCTTTGAATGTTAAGTTGGGAGATGCATTCAAAAAGATCAAGTTAAAATAATAAACACTGAATTTGATGCAGTATGGTTATTTCCTGTCTATTAATTATCATTGCTCATCTGACATTTTTAAAAATTACAATTGGTGGAGAAGTTCTTAGAGAAGACAATGAATTATAACAGAATGCACAGAGAACGTTCACTTGGTGGCCATAATTGTTTTTATAAATAAAAATAGCCTTTGTATGCCAGAGACTAAAATGAAACAAATATAACTCTGACATCAACTCCAGCAGTTGAAAAGACATGCTTGCAAATTGCTCTTGTCTGCCATATTTGTCGCCAGTTGTAATGGCAGCACTGAATTACGTTTGTAGACTACATTTAAAATAAATGGATCAAAAAGTGTTTGAGATCAGATAGAACAGGATTTCCAAACTCAGAGGTGTATCTCTGAGAACTGCAGACAAAATCAAGGGAAGAATGTTTTGGTTATACTGTTACAATAAATCCATTTTGCCAAAGATTTGTTGTATTGTTTTTATTGTTCAGTTGTATTTAATTTTGATGTTTGAATTTTTTGGAAAGGTGTGGACATTAAGATTACACTAAAAAGAGGTATGACAGCAAAAAGTTTAGTAACCTGTGTGATATAGAATGAATTATTGTTTTTCCTTTAAGGCAGTCTCATTTAAGGTAGTTCTACTTTTAAAACCAGAAAATGTTTGTTTATGTCAGTATGCCTATTACAGTGCTTTGGATTTAATTTAGAAGACATACTTTAAAATGTACTGGAGCACAAATGCAATAGCTATTGGCAACTCATTTGAACCTAGATGTGTATGTTTTCATAACATCCTGGGAAAAGATGCAACTGTTTTAATGAGTTCCAATAGATGATAAATTTGTGTTCCTGTCCATCTTCAAAACTGAACTTGAAGAATTCCTCAGCTGTAATGTGTTATTTTTCAAATATTGCTCCAATAATAAATAATGGGAGGGTGTGTGTGTGTCACAAAATACAAAACCAGCAAATAGAAGTAGAAACTATTGGTAAAAAAAACAAAGATAATATCAATAGTAATAGGCACTTTGTGTCATCCTAAAACATTTGGAGCACCACTTGAACACAATCAGGGTTGACAACATGAACATCAATTCATTTTGCAATTGCAAAAGGCAGCTTTACTTACTTACTTATTTATTTATTTTATCGAATTTATACCCCGCCCTTCTCCTAAAAAAGGACCCAGGGCGGCGACAGATAACAGATATCTTACAACAGATAACATTCTGCAACAATACCTTTTACACCTTCAAACAAAGTTTACTTATCCCAGGTCCTTGGGAAGAACTGGATAGGTGGATAAAAATGCCAAGTTCATTTTAAACATCTGATTGATTGTGTGATGAACCATAGTAATTTATTAAACTTGCATGTCGTCTGACTCTCAATAACTTTGGGTTGCTCACAGCAATTTAAAAACAGTTGCAATAAATAAATGAAAGATACAGATAAAAAATAGCAAATGCAATGAAGCGAGGATCTCATTGTCCCTTCCCAAACACCAGGGTGAAGGGCTCATTCTTAATTAAAGAAGCCAATTAAATTGATTTTAAACAACAGCAGAATGGAGCCCATCTGGGTCTGGGAGGAACCGTCTTCCAGAGAGCAGACACAGCTAGAGAGAAGATGCACTTCTGGTGCCCCTGTAGAAGAGCCATATCATGGTAAATGTGCAAAACCTACTGAATCCTCATCTAAGTTAATGATCTCCTCTATTTCTTTAATATTGAAATGCTTTTGTTAATTTGAAATTTCCTGGTTATCACTGTACGTGGGAGTATTACGTAGTTAAACAATGGTGTGGAGATTGCTAATGTGGCAATTGCATCTTTTTCCTCTATCAGAAGCTCTGCAGTGATGCACCAGTGAAAGTGTTTGGAAAATGTTGCCAACTCAAACCTGGAGGAGATAGTTCATCTTCTCTGGACAGTTCAATCAATTCCTCTTCTTCTTCTACTGAAACGAAAGAACATTGTCCAAAATTTCAGGTGAGTTTCCTTTGAATTGTGCTAAAATGGTTAGAAGTGGCTGGGGCTTTGGGCAGAGAGTTTTGAGCCAAGAAGAACTTCTTTGGTGATTTTCCAATAGAACAGATGGTTTATATTGCCTGAGTCTGGACTCAGACAATTACCTTCAGAATGGGTGTTGTCTAGTGAACTGAACGTCAATGATGAAGAGTAATGGCTAGTTCGACAGCCAATTTCGCAGTCTATGTTTACCTTGAAGTGAGGCTTGTGGAAATAAACGTAGCTTTTTAAAATATGCATATCCTAAAACTTTATTTATTTGTTTTTTTAAAGAATTTTTTTATTTTTAACACTAAAAACAAGTAAAAAACATCATTCATCTCGTGCTTTGTACAACATGTCGTTCGGGCAAACATTCTGTGCATCAGTGCTTAAAATCACAAACATATTATCAATTCTCCTTTCATTACATATATATCACCTTTGTTTCACATAACAACATTATCATTTATCAAGTCAGTTTTTCCCCATGATTATTCAATATATAAGAAGGGTATTAAAAAAAGAGAATAAAAACCAACTTCCCTTTTTATAACATTGCTCTCACTTGTCTCTAGAAGTCCCTTCCCCATTATAAAATATTTTCTCCTTCTAAAGATAAAAATTTATCCAAGTTTTATAATAATATAATATGTATATTATACCCCTTAGGTTTTTCTTTTTTCCAACCATTGATAAAACATTCCATATTTCATAAAGTTGTTCGTTCTCCTGCTCTCTAATTTCAAATGTTACTCTACTCATCTCTGCACATTCCATAATTTTGCGAATAACTTCTTCTTTTGAAGGTAATCGTATCCTAAAACTTTATTGTGGAAAGGGGCACAGAGGCTCGAGGGGTTAGGATGCTGGCTTAACAAGCAGCACACTTGTTTTCTTATTTTAAATTCTTCAAAAAGCTTGTGCAGTAGAGTTCATTTTATAGAAAGTAGTTGGGACATGTTAAATGATAGATGTTTGCTTGCTGTCACTTTAAAAGGGTTATGAACTGGCATTCACTGAACCTGAGTTACACTTTAAGAGAGGTTTTGGCTACTCGTACAGGCAGTCATCTGACTGATGTATTTCTGTCATCTCACCTTGTGCTGAGAGAAGTATTTTCTATTAAGCCTTCCTAAAATAGAGTTGAGCCTTTCTATTCTTTGTAGTGGAGTAGTTCTCTGCGTAAGACTGTCTGATCCTAACATGACACATTCTGGACACATTCCGGAGGACTTCTTGACTGATGCAAGTGGACCTGATCTCTTAGCAAAACTTTGCTAAGAAAATGTTAGCCATCTCCGTTTTATCATGTCTTTCAGTCTCAAGTACACAATATTGAAATTGAAAATGGTAATTTGAAATTGAAAATGGTAATTTGTATTTTTTTTTTTATCTCTTCACGAAGGGCAAATGTATGGGCTGATGAGGAAAGAGCAGGTATTATGTTGAATTCTGTTCTTAGAATAGAAAATAAGAATAACATTTTGCTGCCTGTTAGACCTCATTCATTTCATTTCATTTATTGGATTTGTAGAACCTCACCCTCTCCCCTAGGGGACTCGGGGCGGTGCACGGGTCGTTAAAAAGCATCATATAAATACAATACAATAACTAAAATCGAATTAAATAAATTACCCTGTGCTAAAATTCCAAACATTTAAAACCCCAACATAATT
>JAPKID020004667.1:0-11550 GCA_026931265.2 Tropidonophis doriae | reverse complement strand
GTCCAGTGCCTGATGCGTGGATTTGCAGAGCACAGAGCAGAGGTGAGCAGTGGAAATCTGTGGACCGGTCCTTGGGACAGAAGAGCCACTGCTGCTAGTGAAGCCCCGCCCTAGCTCTGGGGATAGAAGGCAGGGGGCGGAGATGAATAGGTGTGGCAGACAGCCATTCATCTCCCTACTGGGCAGCCACTGATAGCCTGCCCTTCCGAGTCCTGTCAGGAAATCATCAGAATTCTTCTTGGAATCTGCAGCGGCCACTGTGTTGCAACAGTGTTTTGGTGGGCCCACCCGCCTGCCCATGTTCCTTTACCCGCTTTTAAGCCAACTGGGCCATTTGTGCACACATGCTCAGTGTATGGCACCTGCGCGACCTCCGCCAAGCAGCTGCAGCGTCGCAGGGCGGTGGGTGCTGCAAAGGATCCTACAAAGACGAAGGAGTCATACTATTCTCATAATAGCAAAAGCACTTAGACTTATATGCCATTTTGTAGTGCTTTCCAGCCCTCTCTAAGCATTCTACAGAATCAGCCTATCACCCCCAACAATCTTGGTCCTCACCTCGGAAGGATGGAAGGTCGAGTCAACCTTTTGGCTGGTGAGGATCGAACTGCTGGCAGATGGCAGAGTTTTCCTGCAATACTGCATTCTAACCGTTGCGCCACCAGGGCTCTTCCAAGTTACCTGAAGGCAGGAGAAGAAGCAAGGAGGGGCGGAGGTTGGAAGAATGTTATTTCTGGATTTTTGACAATGGCAGTCATCCTGGAGCAATACTTGACCTCTGACCTCTCCTTAACAGGAAGGCGGTGAAAGCAACGTTGGTCCTCCTGCCGCTTCTGGGAATTACCTACATGCTGTTCTTTGTCAATCCAGGAGAAGATGACATATCCCAGATCTTTTTCATCTACTTCAATTCCTTCTTGCAATCTTTTCAGGTAAATGGGGCGCAAAATCAGGGAGTCAAGATCGCATCCAGTTGGTACTGCTTTATGTGGTAAGACCACAGCTGGAATATTGCATCCAGTTTTGGTCGCTGTGATATGAAAAAGACATTGAGATTCTAGAAAGAATGCAGAGAAGAGCAGCAAAGATGATTAGAGAAATGGAGGCTAAAACATAACAAGAGCAGTTGCAGGAAGTGGGCATGTCCAGTTTAATGGAAGGAAGGACCAAGGATGGCATGATAGCAGCAATATCTGGAGGGCTGCCATAAAGAGAAGGGGGGTCAACTCAGGGGTGTAATCAGGCAGGTTCTGGAGAACCGGTAGCGGAAATTTTTAGTAGTTTGGAGAATCGGCAAATGCCACGCAGAGGGTTGGGAATTGAGAGTTTGCAGTATCTTTCCTCTGCCACACCCACCAAGCCACACCAAGCTCACAGAACCAGTCGTAAAAAAAAATGAATTTCACCACCGGGACAACCTATTCTCCAGAACACCTGAAGGCAGGACAAGAAGCAATGGATGGGAACTAATCAAGGATAATTCAACCTAGAATTAAGCAGACATTGCTTAACAATGAGAATAATTAATCAATGGAATGACTTGTCTCCAGAAGTTATGAATCCTCCATTACTGGAGGTTTCCATGATTGGATAGGATCTCCTGCTTGAACAGTGGGTTGGACTAGAAGACCTCCAAGGTCCCAGCCAACTCTTTTATGTCTGAAGGAGTGGATCTCCAAAATTTTGTTGAGCGTTCATTTCAAAAACTGGACCTCTGTATATAAAGATCTACCATATTTTTCAGAGTATAAGACGCACCCAGGTTTTGAAGAGGCAATTTTTTAAAAAAAGTAGATAGGTAGATAGAGGGAGAGGGAAAGAGAGAGAGAAATACAGTAGGGAGGGAGGGAGAGAGAGAGAGAGAGAGTAGGTAGGTAGATGTTTCCAGGTGTTTTTCTCCATATACTGGAGAAGGAAATCGCTGACAACCTGTAGCACCTAAAACTTTGTTTCTCCTGACACAGCAGAATTGACCAATGTAATTCTCATCAATCCCTCTAACTAAACAGCTTTCTGAAAGGGGGAAAAAAGTTTATGCACTTTGCAAACCTCCTCCCAAAAAAATTGGCCAATTTTTTTGAAAGGCATGAATAGCCTGCAGGCGACTTGCAGAGTGCTCTTGGGGGGTGGAGCCCCCCAAAATGAGCAAAAAACAGCCCGTTTTTCGTGAAAATGGGCGTGTTTATTTTTTGTCAAACAAAATGCATGCATAGCCTTAAGGAGGCTTATAGAGTGCTGCTGGGGGTTGGGAAGACAAAAAACAGCCCATTTTTTGCTCATTTCTGCCCTCCCCCGCTCCCAGATCTCTGAAGGCCTCTATAAGACTCTGCACTGCCATTTTGGTGAAGGGGGCGGGGCTTCAGGACTGCAAAATTGCAGTTCAGCTCATGCACCAGTCAAACCTCTGGTCTCCTATTTTATTTTCACAAACACAAAACAGAAACTTGCAAAAAGATTGCAAGTTATGGAACTTGTTAGAAGATTAAGAGAATTATAATAAAATTCATCATCTCCCATCTCCATCTCCCAAGCTTGCCTACTGCTGCATAATTGTGATGATTAAATTAGACCATTAGAAAACTAAGCAGCCTTTTAGAGATAGTCTTTATTTCAAGTTTTAGCAGAATCCAGGGTTCATTAAAAAGTTATAACCTCAAGTAGGCTCATACAGAATTGCTGAGACGTACTGTCCATTTAGAGAAGCAGTACTAAGATTCATTTTTTCCCCAGAAGAACTTACAAAAACAAAAAAAAAACTCAAAAGAAAACTATTATTTATTTAGCAACAATGCCATCCTGCATTTTTATTATTAAAATAAATTCCAAAGCAATATTCTTTAGAAAGTTTATCGATTAGGTTACATTTACAAAGTGGCTCCTTTTTTTAACAGAGTTTTCCCATGAAGTTTCCTTGTTCTTCGAAGCTTTTTCAAAAAATTAGGCAAATATGCAAACTTTCCAATGTAGAACTATTGGTAGAACCATTCCAAGATGAAGCATTACAGAACAAAAACATTAGGGCCAGGCTATAAATATTATTGACAATACAAACCTCCTATTCAAAAATGTTGCTTGTCAGGTGGAGAGTGGTATTCTCTAAAATTCTTTAATAATATTAAATATTTTTTTTTAAAGAAAACAACTATTGGACCATGAAAAACTAGTCAGGAGGAAAATCAACTCATTTTGAGTTGTAGCGTTGGGGAAGGCTGCTATGCATTCTTCAGACAGCAAAGGTAACAAAGAAACAAGTACTGGAGCATATAAAACCAGACACATCTCTGGAAGGCAGAATCAGAAAATTCCATGTTACTTATTTCAGCCATGTAATGCAATCAAACTCACTGGAAAAGGCAATTATGCTTGGAATGGTCAGCAGTAAAAGGGACAAGGCCACCCAAAACACAGTGGTTAGATACCATCAAAGCTGACATCAGCCAGGGCATAAAAAAGCTGAAAGAAGCCACACAGGTTCGGAAAATATGGAAAGAGCTGGTTCATTGAATCCACTCAACTTGAATATGATTGAATGAATAGCAGCAGCATCATAAATATATATGTACATACAGAGTATCCATGAGTGAACAAACCTGTTTCAAATTTATTTTTTCTTTTAAAATGATACTTGATGTAGGGTTTTGTTCTTTTATTATAGATTTTGTGAATTTCTGCCTTGAAAGTATGGGAATGTGTAACTTCTGGGTTATTCCTTATTTGAACCAGAAAACATTTCCTGAAAATTATCTCATCTGGTCCTTGTTCTGAAATCATTCAAAATGTTGTCATGGATGTATGCATGCATGATGATACAATTACAATGTCATTTAGTATAACCCTTATAAATATCATTGTACTTTGATATAGCTAAAGTTTTTGCTGAGCAGTAAAGGAAATAAAACACCAAAAGCTGAGGAATAGAAAAAGATCTCAAAAAGGCAATTGGGCAATCTGTGGTACTCCAGATGTTACTGGACTTCAATTCTTATTAAATGCCAGCCAATTTGATCCAAGGAATTGGAATTATAGAATTTGTAATTCAATAATATTGGGATGTCCCCAACCCTGTTCCAAGGCCAATGCTCCTACCTCAACTGATTTATGTAAATTAATAGACTGACAGCAGAAGTTCACTTCCCAACAAGTTTGCTAAAATGCTGCTGTTACAGCAGTGGCTCCCAACCTTTTCAGCACCAGTGACCAGTTCTGTTCTGACCGACATTTCCCAAGAGCATGAAACAAACGCTTTGTCCCGGCAAAAAACCCTTTTATTAATTTACAGTGAATTCTGCTCATTCACAGCCAGCAAAGTCTTTCAAAGGAGGATTTACAGTTACAGACCTTATCTGGCTTGGAGAGCTGACAGGCCCATATCTGAAGAACTTGGCAAGGAGTCTTGGAGAGTCCCGAACCAATTAAGTGAACTAATTGTCTCCTGCAAACTCCACTCCCCTTTTGCTCCTCTTTTATTTCCTCTGTGAGGGGCCATTCATCATCTGGCCTTACTCCCAAATGGACTTCTGTTCTTTAGTTGTTCCCTTCGTATGGTAATTCTGTGCATGTACACACTGGGAACAGGGTCCAGTTGTTTATCTGCCTCACTGATATTTGACTCTGAAGGCAGCTGATAGCTGGCATACGGCTCTGGCCCCATCTCTTCCTCTAACATAGAGCCCTCATCAGAGCCTTCCTCAGACTCCAGGACTGGCCCATGTTCCTCCCAAACCTCCTTGCTGTCCAAATCTGCTGTCAGTTGTGCTGGCCACTGGCAAGCCACAACAGGTTCCATGACAAGGTATTTTTACACAGTCCTGAGTGGGCGTGGTTTCACATCCTGCCTTCATCTCAACGATGGGGCTTCACTTGTTTGCATGGGCCAGTTGCTGGCATGCTTCGGACTGGTGCTGGTTCATGGACTGGAGGTTGGGGATCCCATGGTGATAATACTAATTTCAGTGGACTAAATAAAATCCTGTATTTTTACAAGACACTGTCTCAGTTTTGTCTATAACTTGTAAACCATACTGGCATATACTGGCGAACGTTGCAAACAAGGCATCAGAACAATCTTTCCCTTTCCACCTTGCTCTCTTGGGAACTTGCTACTTTGCTGAAAGCTAATAATAAGGCACTGTTTGGAAATATTTTAGACACTCTTCACTGAATGGTTCAAATGTTTAATTGAATTGGGACTTTATTGCTCTACAGATATATGTATGCCCACTCTTTCTCACTTAATTATTTCCTATGCTTTTGTTCCTTTGGAGGAATGTTCTGTTTTCAATCAAACAAGAATAGTAGCAATTTGACAGAGAGATTTACTGATAATTGAGAGAGATTCATATTTTTGCTCCAGTAGAGACTGATAATATGTTTGGGGACTACAATTGTTAAGATAAAAGGTTTCCACACAGTATCTCATGTACTGTTTTTAAAGGGACAGGTTGATATGAATAGAAAATGTGGAAGTGTGGTTTCTTGTTTAAATGCTGGTATGTACTCCTGGGCATGCTAACAATGTAGGAAATACCTTGCTAGCGATGTAGTAAAGCATGTCAGAAAAGGTCTGGCATATGATCTAGAGAACCATATAAGCAGGAAAAATCCACACACACTCTGCTTGCTTGTGCAACACATACTTGGGAGGGAATAATCCCATTCTCATGTCAAACAGTAATAATAATCAAGCAAGTATATAATGGCTATTTCTTACAGGAATGTATTATCAAAACTAATATTTGTTATTCTGGAGGATTGTACTGTGGGCTTTTCACAAGAATAGTCACATACTGAATTACTCTATCAGAAATTTTTTATAGGCAGCATCACCTTATTTTCTTATAATCTTCAACATTATTGGAATTGGGATGTTCCTGGAACATCGAGAACAGCTGAGCATTTAAGACACAGTCACGCCCTCCAATCATGTTCTGTGCAGAAGATGATCTTAGCTATAAACCAATGGTGTTCCCCCAGGTTTTACTTAGGCCAGAGAGCAAACCTGAAGTGGCGGCTGTGGGAGCTTCAGCTCACACTGTCGAGCGAACCGCTAGTAAAATAAATTGAAACCCACCACTGACCTAGACCTTCATATGCAATAAATAATAAATAGAGGAGTTCACCCAAGAACTCCTGAGATGTCTTATCCAAATGTAATTTCAGCTTGGTTCAGCTCCCTCCTCCTCCTTCCCCCTCACTCCAAGGAAGGATATGCTACTTTATGGACATAACCAGGTTTTTAATTTAATTCATGCTGGGGGAGGGGGGAAAGCACTACTCCATTCTTCTACTTCCTATTCTCATTAAATTTTCAAAAAGATAATTTGTTTCAGAAATTCTTTCAAAAAGAGTATTTAAGATAAATATTTGCAAATGGAATGAGATGTTCTTGCACTTATTTACTTGATGGCCACAGCTGTTATTTCCTATATTTTCCTCTACAATCACTCTTCCAGAGGTTTGCTACATCTTTGATTTCTTACAATTCAATTATTTCTCCCACCAACCTCAGCTGAGAAAACATTTACGAATTTCTTCTTTCCCTGGAAAAAACTGATCACCCATTCTCTGCCCACAAACTGGTAGTGAAATTCAAAAGGCTACTTATGATCCAATCTAGTTATGAGGCTTCAAAGTCTGGGGCGGGCACCTTTACTTCCAGAGTTATGTGACTAGCTCAGATTTCAACAATGTAGGATGTGGCTTTCAGCAGCTATTCATCAAACACACAGAAAGTGTGTCCTGTTGTATAGCCTACTAAGCATGGAATCAAATCTCTTCAGAGTTGAATCTGACCTGTTCTCTTTCTATTCATGGTAGAGTTTTTGTCATCCACAGACCTTTTTAACCAGACCTTGGCACACTTTTTAAGTTTTGAATTTATACATGCATTTTAATTATATTTTAATTGCATATCTTACTTCTTTTAATTGCCTAGGGCTTTCTGTCAGACAAAAAAGGCAGGATATAAATGCACACATAAATAATAATGACATGAAAACCATGTCCCTGTCTTGGTGGGGATGGGGGAAAGGATATAATCTGTATTTAATCAAAGCCCTCTTGCTTTCTAGTTTTATCCCTCGTTTGAAATATTTTCCAAAGTTGTTTTAAGCTCAAGGAGAACCAAGTTTTCCCATGAATGATTCAGTTTTCCAGCCTAGCTGCAATTTCCAAAGAATCTAAAGGACCAATTCCTGTGGCATGCAGTCATTCTGAAACCTCAGGTGTCTTCCAGAGTGGGTCCAAGAGAGATATTCTTTTTCAGATGCTTACTTGGGGCCAGAATGCAGCATGTACTTTGCACACAATTAGAAAAAGGTCAACTGACACTGAGAAGACAAAGCCTTCTTTCAATTTGCCTTCTAACTCCATCTACTCTTTTAAGTCAGGGGTGTACAACCATAAACACTCAAAGAGCCATTTGGACCTGTTTCCCACAGAAAACACCGAGAGCCACAAAACATGGGTGGGCATGGCCAACTCCATGTCACTCCCACTCACACACAGTCATGCCTACCCAGGTTTTTGTGGCTCCTGGTGTTTTCTGTGGGAAATGGCTTTCTCTCTCTCTCCCTCCCTCCCTCCCGTTTCTGTTTTTCTTTCTTTTTCCTCTCCCTCCCTCTCTCTTTCTTTCCTTTCTTCCCTGTCTCTCATTTGTTCCTTCTCTTTTCCCTCTTTTTCTCTCCCTCCAGCTCTCTCTCATTTCTCTTTTCCTCTTCCCTTCTCTCTCATTTGTTTCTCTCTTTTTCATTTCTCTCATTCTCTCCCTCCATCATTTTCTCATTTCTCTCTCTCTTTTATTCCCCTTTTCTCTCTCATCACTCTTTCTCTTTCTCTCACGCACATTTTTCTTTCTCTTCTTTTGCTGCCTGGAGGACACTTTTCAATCAACATTACCAGCAGCACCGCTCAGAAGGAGGAGGAAAGAAGCTCAGGACAGTGGGAAAAGAGGGCTGGCCTCACCGAACCTCACCCAACCCACCCCAGGTATCAGGCTCAGAGAAAGCCAGAGTGCCCTCACCAAAGTGGTTCGCCAATCAGCCCATCACCCATCAGCCCTGCTCCGTGTGCTTTTGCTGCGCCTTGGCCGAGCCTGGCCGAGCGCTTGAGGAAAGTATCCCTACTCATGAGCCCCCTCCCAGTCCCACAACAGACGGTCAGGGGTCACGTAAGAAGGAAGAGGAGGGTCATCTTTGGAGAAGCTGCCGCAGTGGCTCATGGTCACTCCTCAGCTGCAGGCCTGTTGCCCTTTCCATCGTACCCTCTTCCTGGATTTCATTCCCACCTCACCAGCCCTCGTGTTAGTGAGGTTGGCGTCGGTTCTCTTGTGACGCAAGGCTGAATTTGGAGAACAGGAGATAGGGCAGAAGTTCAATATTCTCTCTGGAAATTCCTGATAAAACCCTTATATTTTGTAGGAAGGATGGCATTTGCTCTGCACAGGAATAAATTCTTTATGGCCACTTTCAATGACAGCAACAAGCCTGTGCTTTAGTCTCCTTTCCATGCTTGCTTCTCCACCAAATCACCAAACTCACTTGTGAGAAATATGTTCCTAATATAAAAATACCCCAAAGGGGTATTGTGACATATTTGCCCAACCAGTTCTAATGGTTGGGCCAGTGTCTTGGAGCAGAAAGCACATGACCGGGTCAGCAGAGAACCTCAGGAGAGGGGTGAAAGACCCACATGTGGCTCTGGAGCTGTGGGTTACCAACACCTGCTCTAATTGGACTAAGAAATGAGAAAGTGGAAGAAATGCCCCTGAAATCTTCTATGTGTGCAAAGCCACTCTTACTAGCAGGAATCTCAATCTCATGCATGCTGTACTCACTCCAACTTATATAAAAGTAATTGGCTTCACAGCTGATACAAAGTCCAAAACTAGGCTATTCTTTCTAATATGATGATGCAATAAGATTCAACTATCAATCCAAATGGTTGCATGGAGCTGGGACGAGAGACCATCCTGTACTTTGTCTTAGGTGGGAAAATACCTTTGGCCCATTCTAGGTCTTGGTTCATACAATATTCCAATGTACTAAATCTGCCTCTGAAGCTAAACATTTTGTGGGTTCACACAATGCCTTGTACATAACTAACCAAGAGGCTGGTTTCGTATAATGTGTTGAGCCATCAAAATAAAAACTGAAGTTGAATAGTAGTCAAGGTTAATATGAGTCACCAATGTTAGCATGCTATGCTGCTCTAGCCCAATGGCTCTTGTGTGTGGAAAACAGATGACAAACAACAGTCAACAGCAGCCACATCCACAGTTAGAAAGCAACATCTATCCATCAACATGGCTGACTGCAAAAAGTTAAATATGATTGCATTGTGTTAGTACTCAGATGGGAGGAAGCCACGAAAAGCCACGGCTGAGAGGTTGAAAACGTCTCCTGGAAGAAGGCAGCCGTAAACCACTTTGGCATTCTTGTCAAAACCAAACACCCTGCAGGAAAGAATTAACTTAAGCAGCTGCAGTATGGATCCAGCTGCCAACACATGCCTCAGGTTGTTGCACCACCAATTCATCCATAATTACAAGACGCACAGCTTTTGGCTTTACCTAACCCAACAAGTGGCAAGCCGTTGTAGGTGTCCTCAGTCCTAACTGCCTACCTTTGCCATTCACTCTCACTCTGCGTTCAAGGAAGGGGGGCACCCACACACACACAAACACACCACACACACTCGGAGTCTACTGCAACTTAATCCCATCCATAGACCTGGCACCAAGGGAGCACCTGCTCTGGCAATCACCCACCTGCTCCCCACCCCCAGCCCTTCCTCCAAACGGCGATTTAAATTCGTAGTGGCCTCCCTCTGCTACCTCGCCTATGCACCGTGGAGGGTGGGCTGCGCTGACTGAGGCCAGCCCTCTGCGACACCCAGACGCCGTCGCCAAGCAAGCCAGCACACGCGGTTAAACAAGCGAGGATCACCGCCGGGCCCGTCGGGCTTCTCCCTTTCTTGGCGAGCGCAGCGGGTTAGCGGCAGCATCCCCAGGGGAAGCGCTGGCCAATCAGGGCCGAGCGCCCAAGTGTACCGAGGCTGCCTCGCAAGAATACAGAGGCCGGTCAGTGCCTAGGCACTTTCACCTGCAGGGCGTCCCCCCGGCGCGCGAGCGGGGATGATGACCCCCTCCTCCCTGGCCCGGCGGCGCCCGACCCCGGATGCCTCCAGCTGCTCTCAGGATAGCATTGCAGCAGCCTTCGGGTTTCGGCCACACCCGCCCCCCCCTCCGCCCCCCGGTTCTGCTTCTTCTCTTCCACACCAGAGCTGCCCTTGGTTTGAACAGCGCCCCTCCCACCCCGGGCTTGCCTTTCCCGGACTGGCTGGGCATCCCGCTTGACCTCCGCGGGGCCGCTCCCCGGGTCTCCCTGCCCGTCTCGCAAACCTCAAAGCCACGGGCAGGGGAGGGGCAGAGCGCGAGGTGAGAGGGAAGCCAGCGCCTTAGGGCCCGAACTGCGGCGCCTCTCGGAGAAAGTAAAGGGTGGGCGAAGGGGCGGGCCGAGGCGGCGGGCAGCACCCAATGAGCGCCCGGGAAAGCGGTCGGGGGCCGAGCCGGTCGAGTCGCCGTCCAATGACCGCGGAGCAGTCGAGGGCGGGAGTCAAACGTTGGGAGCTGGGAGAAGTCGGAGAAGGCGAAGAGTCCGGAGTCGGGCGGCGAGTTGTCGGCGGAGCTGCTGGTGTTCGCTTCGCTCTCGCTCCGGTGCCCGTTATACTAGCTGCGTAGTCGCTGCGCAGGAGCGCCCGGAGGTTCCCAGGAGTCCGGACGGAGAGGACCAGCCGGACGGGCGAGTTTCTTTGCCCGCCTGCCTCGAGGAGAACTTCAGCTGGAGCGCTGAGCTGCTGGTCGGCAACAGGAAACTTTTCTGGAGCAGCCGGAGGAGGCAGAGCTCCGTCGTCGTCGCCGCAGCGCGGCTGGGTTGCTCCACGCCGGGCTCGGGGAGTGCGAGTGGACTTGCGAGAGGGCTGCCTCGGCCGCGATGTCCCTGGCCACGGACGCCGCGGGGCGGAGGCGTCGGGGTGTCGGCGGCGACTGGCCCTTGGCCGAGCGGTGGCTGCTGCTCCTGGCGCTGCTGGTGTTCCCGGGGACGCCCGGGACGCGGGCTTTCGTCTGCCTGCCTTGCGACGAGTCCAGGTGCGAGGAGCCCAAGAATTGCCCCGGCGGCGTCGTTCTGGACATCTGCGGCTGTTGCTTCATCTGCGCCCGGCAGCGGAACGAGAGCTGCGGCGGCTTCTTCGGGCTGCACGGCGCCTGCGACCGCGGACTTCGCTGCGTGATCCGCCCGCCGCTCAACGGCGATTCTCTCACCGAGTACGAAGCGGGCGTCTGCGAAGGTAAAACGCGGAAGATCGTGGTCTTGCTCCTGTCCCCGGGGCGGATAGCCGCTCCACACACCCCTCCCCCCCCCGCGCGGACCCAGGAGCCCGAAGCAGCGCGTGGCTTGCTTGGTAGGGTTGGGGGCTCTGCCCCAAAAGAGGAAAAGGACCCTGTGAGCTTTATCACCCTCCCCAGCCAACAACCCCCCACCCCCAATCCCA